>CAEGAE010033267.1:0-37758 GCA_903067095.1 Girardinus metallicus | reverse complement strand
TATATATATATATATATATATATATATTTATATATTTTACAAACTTTGTATTTATTACCTAAGATGGAGTAGCTTTCAACAAATATGCAATTTTCCCCTTGGGGATCTATTCTATTCTATTCTATTCTATTCTATTCTATTCTATTCTATTCTATTCAATTCAATAACGTGGCACTTAGCTAGTTCTTGATATAAAGGCAAAGTGCTGTAGAGCAGCTTATAGACCAGCAGGGGGTGCTAAATCCTCAGCGTTGGCGCTCGAAGAATCAGAACGCAAGCAAGAGAGCATAGAGCGTGTGCATGAGGTTTTGTATGTGTTGTGTGGAAGGCAGAGGAGTGTGAAGCCTGCTGCTCTGGGGGCTGAGCAGCCTCCTGTGTGTATACATTGGAGCTCAGATTCCCAGCACAACCTCAAGGGCTTGCAGGGGGTCAGAGGGATCAATTGCTCTTGTAACTTAAGACCATAAAGAGCAAGTAATTCCTCAACAATGAGGAAAGGGGTGGCCTTGTGCATGCAGCTCGCCATATATGTGTGCATCTAAGCGCGTGTAACCGTGTGTGTGTGTTTGCGTGCACCCAACAAAGGTGGGTGCGAGGCAGGGCTTGCAGCGGAGGCAGAAGGAGACAGTCTGCCGGGCTATATCTAATCTCGTCATCATCAAAGACCCCCACTTTACCTCCTCACTTTCTCCTTCCCCGCTGCTCCCCTCCAGCCCTGACTGAGCCCAAACAAACCATCAGGAGGGATTATTATGAGGAAGAAAAGGGAAAAGGCTTAGCAAGCAGATTTCCAAAGAGCTTGGATGGCTCTTTGTTGTTGTTTAAGGCAGGTAACTGACAGAATCTGGCGATGACCGCACTGCTTTGGTTTAAGACCCTGACTGCATGTCCTGACCGTGGGCTATCCGTCCTGACGCCATGCGATGTCGGGTTTAAATACGCGGGCTTTTGCAGAGAGACGCGCTTAGGTCTGGGCCACATGTTGACTTTATTATCATGTTTATGTCTGCCTCACTAATGGGGCTCAGTTTGTTTTCCTCAAGCGTACCCAGTTTGAAGGCTTCAGTCAATTGAATATACAAACACAATCTATAAGAATTACAGTTTTAGGAGTATTTATAAGTGGTGAAATTGGTCTTTTGAAATACACAATTTCAATGTAATAATGTGATAATACTGCGGAGTGTTTAACTGATAAGTTTGCTGTCATAAAAAAAGCTGTACAAACATTTTCATCAATTTTTTTTTTAACAAATGATGGTGAAATCAGGGATCCACTTAAGGTCAAATCTAAATAATTGTGGAGCCTGATAAAGTCCAGATAGTTTCAGCGTTAAATAGGGAAAGGGTAACTCACTGAGGTCAAGGTCGTCCTTCCCCTAAGTTTTGGGTTGGGACAACCACCGATCGGTTTGTCTCTCACACCCGTTTCTGATGTAGATATTCAACCTTCTAACAACCAATACATAAACACACATACTGTGGACAACGGATGGCTCTGTTGATGGCCACTCTTGATTAAAATCAGTAACTTGTTGCATACCAATCACTTTCTTCCGGGTTGAATTCTAATTTGGCTAAAACATTTGGCCATTTCAAAAACTATACAATGCTGGGAGATGAAAGCAAGTTGTAAAATAAACATGCATCAAATTGTTCTGTAGGTTTTGCCTTTTCGTCATTCTGTTCTTGGTAGAGTAACACTGAGTAAAGGATAAAAATCAGGGAGTTGTGATAATAAAAAAACTTCCACATATGTTGCATCCCTATCCCGAATAGCAATATTATAACAATCATACTTGTAAAAAAAACTGAAGATATAAAAATGGACAAATTTCAATTTTACAATCTCCACAAATACTATTGTATTATATGCTCTGTTGGAAAGGTAACCTCAAATGACTTCTGCTGTGATTTGGTGCCAAATATAAAACTAAATTAACTTGGATCTTTGTGATGCGTTGCCTCCCTAATGTAACAGCAGTAGAAATACTGAGGGCGTACCAGTGTTTTCAAATGTCAGGCTTTCAAAAGGAGTTTAAAGTCCTTTTAAGGAGGTGCCAGAGACATTTAAAGCATGTTTGTGGTATTATTTGTGGTATGAAGTAAAGACTCACACAGTGTTGACCCTCCCCCACCCATTGCTGTGCAGCTAACTAAAAAAAAGGCAACTATTTTTTCTCATTTTTACAGAAAAAGCGGGTTTGTTGTTTCAAGGAGACAACAGATATTTGCGGGGTGAAAAAAAATCACTCTTACTAAGGTCATACTGATTTAATGCAATAGTTAAATGCTACAAGCTAATTTGCAAGTGCTTTTAAAGTACTTGGCTCATAATACAATTTCATTTTAAATGTTTTTGCTGAAAGTTTTAAAATGTGATGATTTTATCCATGTTTATTACGAACGGAAGAATTTCATCCACACATACACAGGGTGTACTTTCTTTTTACTATCAGAGTACGTTGCGAAGACTAATAATGCAATAAATGAGTAACACCAGCAAGTCAGTTTATGCAACACATTATTTTCCCTAAATTCTGTTTTAGAGCCATCATAACAAGAACTTTTAGATTTTATACTCCAAAGAAATAATAATAATAAAAAAACATTTTAAGGAACATAAACTTTTCAATGCATATGTCAGTGTCACCATGTAATACGTGAATTCCCCAACCAGAACCACAATAAACAAAACTATTTAAAATAAATCATGCACACACATATTGAATTCTGTACAGTCATTAATTCATGTGATATGAATGTGCATTTAGGTTATGCTTGTTTCAGTCCAGATTCACACTAAAACATAAGAAAGATAAGGATTAAAATGCTTTAATCATGACTATTTAGTCTGGATATTTGTAGCCATGGTAGTAACATGGAAAAAGCCTAACGTAAAATATCACTGGATCTATTTCTTGAACAGTTTTTCCCCGCCATTAAACATCAAGTGCTGCATGATGATAATCGGCTCAACAACTGAAGCAAGACATCAAGTGTTCAGAAAGGCTCAAGAACACAGTTTTTTTCCGTACCTAAGTGTAACTGAGGTAATCAGACTCAAGAGTCACGTTATATTTCCTTTGAGATTTTATATGCACAACTACAAACAAAAAATTATTGTTTAGGTATAATGTAGCTTGTATGAACAGAAATGTAAACAACTTCTCTGTTGAGTCTGGTGAAAACTATCTTAACTTCAGATGACTGAATAAATACAACTGAAAATATAAAACAATGTTCTGGCAGTTATATAAACATGAAGTGCTATAATTTTATGCAGCACATTTAAATACAAAATTTTAATAATAATAAAAAAAAATCTACATAGCACTTCTTGTAAACATTACCCGATGAAGAAATTGAGTATGTACGCGTTTTAGTTTTAAAGTGAATGAAATTTGGTAATTTCATGGTGAAGTATGCAGGAAACTCTCATATCAGGTGACGAATGGGGATAACAAAATGATTATTAAACAAAAAATCTCTAAAGAGACATTTTTTTTAAAATATATATTTTGAAATTGAGACCCAAATTTTGAAATCTTAACATGTTGTACGTCTGTAGAGCATTAAATATTCTTGTAAAAATAGAAAAACAATGAATGAAACTACTAGTTGGATCTAAAAGTACATGCCTCAAACTTCAATTTATGTTGATCTTATAGAAAAATATGAGATTAAGCCAACTAATAATTACCTCATTGACCAGGAAAATCCTGGCAAGCTAACTTTGTAGCTTAACCTCTCAACCATCCACATTCATCTGCAGTCCAGGTAAAGACACTCAGGTACATTAGCTCATATATTTACTGTGGTCCTCTAACAGGAAGCTTGGACATCATTTGACCCTCATTACCATGACCAACAATGTGTGTCCGGGTCCTTTGATTATGAAGTTCACCACCTATTTTGCCTCACTTCAGTGGCATGTTCTCTTGTCTTTCTCATTTTGAAGTGACTAAAAAAAAAAAAGGCCATAAAATAATTAAACCCCCAAATAAATAAAAGTTCTGAAACTAAACACAAAATAAAAAAAAAAAAACGCTTGTTGTTCAGCATTTGCATTTGTACATTTATTTAGTCATTTGCTTTATGGCAATTGTTAAGGGTGTCATTATTAATTATTAATTAAATATTAATTTACACCTTTCTATACAAGTAACTTGTTAAAATGTTAAACAAGATCTGAAATTATCTAGTTTACAAATCTTACGAAACTGTGGCCTAATTTAACAATTGAAATTAAAGAGTCTGACAAAAGAAGAACATATTTCAAAAGTAAAACAATCATCCATTTATCAAGGACTTAGTCAGATGTATAATGTTCATTCGCTTTACCTCAGATAGTATAATAAAATTTGTTACATTTTTCTAAACTAATGTAAATTTACTGCCATTCGAAGGCTTGGGTGATTTTTTGACCCACTGAGGAAATGCACTTTAATAACTGTATAAAATGAATACTAATTTTTCAGCATGACATAACGCCACTGCAATGAAAGATTAATTAGGTGATTTTACACAAGGCATGCCAATACTACACATTTCTCTATATACCAAATATACCTTAGTTTCCTAATTTTAATTGAAACACACAAAAAAAAAACACAACAAAAAAACCCACTATTTGCTGATGTCTCCGTACTCTTAAAACTACTAAGTGTGAATCAACGTCAAAATATTCCAATTTTAATGTTCACAGAGATTCATAGCGATCAGATGTTGTTTAGCGAGTCAAGTATAATTTCATCATATTTAATCTGAAACTAAATCATCCTCAAAAAATGTTAAGTAAACTAGATGAACGAAAATGTTTTGAAAGTATAAGTATGCTGTTTTAGTATAGAGGGAAGAGGATAATATCGCAGCGCACTTTAAAGAGCTGGCCGCCGGCCTCGCTTTTCAGCCTTTCAAAAGAAAACCCAGCGAGAAGGAGCAGATTTTGGAATGGCAATCCTGACAGCACAGCGGGGAGCCCCGCGCTATTTTCTACACCCAATTTAACAATTTCAGAGTGACCTCGTCCATTTAAAGTTGAGAAGGGCAGCATGCTGTGGGGAGTGACGAGGTGAGCCGTGAAACGGAGATCACAGCGTTCCCTGCGAGGTAAAAAGATCCCCCCCCGACCAAACCTCATCACACTAACACAATCTCTCCTATTAGCCAATCAAAACAGTTTTTTTTTTTAAATCGCTTTGAATGGAGCAACATTTCCTTTCTTGCTCTGCTGAATTTTGAGTGGAGGGAGGAAAAAAAAAGAAAAGAAGGGAGTCTCATAAGACCACTGTGTATTTGTCAACTTTGATGTTTTCTTTCTATTTCTGTGAGCCTCCAATGGGAAGTCGGGACGGAGAGTTAGTGAGAGAGTTATGCATGTCTTGAAGGGCACCCACATCTGTTGTGCATTAGGTGCCGGCCGTCAACATTGTTACTGGGGACCTAATTTAATATTTTCTCTGTTTTGATCTTCCACCTTTAATCACTGGCTCTTGGGAGGATCGGTTTTCCTCAAAAATTGTTTGAGAGCCGAAAGAAAATGTTATTGCAGCATGTTTATGGAATCATGCATGGGAAGAGGCGAGTTGGGCAGAAAAAAAAAAAAGCTACACATGTCAGGCTGCGTAGAGAAGAACGGACAGGAGAACTGGGCTAAGGTGGCTGAAAACCACGACATAACTTGAAGCAGTCAAGACATTCCAGACTTTCATTTTCCAAAAAAAAAAACCTTCCACTGAGATGATCTGAGATGATATCTACACCGAGGAGCAGACAGCAGGATGAGGGGTTGGGGGACTGCAATAGCCAGGCACCACAGGATAGGTTCAGGTTTCTTTGGAAGCAGAAGCAGCAGCGGCGCTTTTATTAAAACTCCACTTCCAATGTCAATATAACGGAACATAACAAGAACCTGGCTGCGCAGAGCTGCGGCAATTGGCCTCACGTCTCCCTCAAAAGCGACGGCCGGGGCCACTGGGAACGACCGGATGGCCTCTGCCTCCCAGGAAAGACGTGAAGTGCTTGGCTTTGAAGACGTCCGTGTTCGTGATATATACGTTTGAGGACGAGGTCTCTCAGCAGAGGAGCAAAGAGCCTTTAGCTGCCAATGAGCTGTTCTTACTGCCAACTGCAGATGATGAAGACTGTCTACTTCATTTTTCCAAACTAATCAAATTCCCAGTTTTCTGGAGCAGCTCAAAACATGGCAGTGTGTCCTGTAACCAGCTGTGGTCACACTCAACTGTAAGAGGCTTGTTTTTGCTCAGTAGTGCACATAAATTAAGAAAAAAAATAAATAAAAAAAATGGAAGCACAAACGGAACTTTGGGAAGAATAAATTCTCGTACACAGACTAACTCATGCCTACAGTTATTGCTGCCATGTGCCATTTCTTCTCTCATGCTCTCACAGCTCTAAAGTCTGTTTCGACTTTGCAGCTCCTGCATCAGTCATGGGCCGGTCACTGGCAAACACAGGTTTTAAAAAATATACTTTCAAGTTTAATATTTTAAATAGCATTCCTGCGGCTTAAAGGCCTTTTAGTGAGATGCCAGAGGATGTTTTGGAGTAGAAGGAGTTTTGCCTACAGAGCACAGAGTTTTGCAACAATCTTCCACTTGGTGCTGTGAACCGTCAGTAAGCCGGCTGAAAGAAGGGCCATGCACTTTGTTTACAATGAGGATCGGTTTGGCTGTGCAGAAACATTTCTGGTTATTAAAAATGGCGTCAATCTAAAGGAGTGCAACCACCACTCATTAATTTGACCCTTGTTTTAATTAAAATCCCTTATGGGGATACAAGTGGCATGTCTGGAAAAACAGCTGAACTTCGACTGGCTTCCAGAGCAGATAGTTAATTAATTAATATCTAAAGAGAACAGAATGAATACAAATGATCACAATCTTTGCAATAAGCATGTTTACTTGAAAACTATTACTGAATTTGGCAGCTATTTCTCCTATATTTATGCTTTAGTGTATTTAAAAACAAAACAAGAGTAATAAGATGGTGTATAGACAACTGTTCTTTAAATGTTGATCTCTGTTCATTAGTAAAAGCACCAAGATTGGACATGTGAGCCTCAAAACTGAAAGACAGATGACTCACGTGTTCTGGTACATAAAGATGGTTATATGTGTGTGTGTCACTTACATGAGTAAAAACACGGCACTAGGATGACTGGTGACAAATTGGTGGAGGCACTGTGATGGTTCGAGAAATGTTCTACTGAGAAAACACGACTGCTTCCCCACAAATGGATGTTACTTTGACATGCCAACTTAAACATTCACAAACCATGCACATGGACTCCCTCATAACTGTGGTCACTTTTACTAAATTTAATCACTACTACAAAGCACATGTTCAGATGACAGCTCTAAGAAAATAAACTTTTCTCTGAACAGATATTGAATGTTTTTCTTCAATATCTTCTGCATATTCCCAGTGATAAATTATTACTGAAATTTACTGAAGGTCTGCTCCACAGTTTTCTGTCACCCTGTTTGAGCTTGCTCTGCTTTCTTTGATGGGAAAACTATGGAATCAGACTGCAAAATCCAACAAGATCTTACATAATTTCGCAGTAACTGAGTGGCTTATATCACGACACAGACTATGCTAGGAATAACAACTTGTCCTGGCTGCTGACTTGACACCTAAATTCCCTACTTCATCCTGCATAACCTATTTCAGTGCTTCTGAAATAGGTTATTGCATTATTACGTAGTAATAATGCAATTACTAAGTATTGCATTATTTTGTTTTAGTGTGCTCTAATTTCCCCTCGTTTCTGTATTATTGTTACTCCTTCTGGCTGTATTGTTCCTCAAGGACACATAAAGTGACTTGAACTGAGTAATTTTTTTTTCTCTATGATTCATATTTTCAGTTGGTATTTTAACATCAAGTCTGCAGCCACAGGAAATGTGTAAAAACAGATTTTTAGTTCTAGCAGGTTGTCGTTTTGAGAATTACATATACATACATAGAATATCATTTACTGCCTGTCAGCTTCTCACAAATTTCCAAGACTGCAGTTTTTCAAAAGCTGAATCGGTTTTGGACCTTAACTTAACCCTACACACAAGATGATGGTACTATTTAAATTATTTTGGGTTCGCCTAAAATAGCTTGGGTTGTTCTGAAACATATTTCCACTTCTGTGCAGAAACGTAGCAGAAGGAAAATAATAGAAACCGCTGATACCGCCTCTGTTAAATGAATGATTAGCAAATGTTGTACATCTTTCTGCACACTTAATAACATGCATGGAGCACCAGGACCAGGCTTCATTATCGTGGTGGTGATTTTTATTTTTCCTCCAAATGAATGTACTCCAGAGGCTAAAGCTAACGCTAGCGTGGTAAACACTCACCACTTCCTTGGCTCTAAGCGAGAAGCCGCTCTTCGGTCGGCTCTTCTTGAAAATCTCATCTTTGACGGAGTCCACGTTTACTCCGATAGCCTTGTTCCTGGTTTTCACCGTCTTCACGCTGGCTTTGAACAGTAATGTAATGTCCACAGCCATGTCAGAGAGCTGCTGCAGCGGTGTAAACAAACCGACACGTCATCAAGTGGTGAGGTCATCGTCCTGCGACGCTCCAGAGGGGAAAATCCTGAGGTTTTAAACAAATGTCTGGAAAATGTTTTATTAACATAATTCTAGTCATCACAGCGGTCTTTTATGGAACATTAAAGCCATTTTATGTTAAAAGAGATCTACATATTGGGGAGATTTGATGATAGAAAGAATTTATATAATATTTTTCTTTCCTAAGAATTTCTTTGGTCCTCACCCATCTAGATTTAAAACAGAATTGCGATATGTGTGACACCGATACCATATATACAGAATGCTTATCTGACAATTCAGATAAAATGAGATTGCAGGATTGCAGGAGCTTCTACTGATGAATTACAAACAAAATCTACAGATATAGGCTGCTTTTGTGTTGATTATAAAATCTGGTATATTTTGGGAAGATGAATAGAATGAGCAACTTGGAGTTTTTGTTGAAATTATTTTAACCAAATTCTTCATATACAAATTCCAATTCACCAACAATGAAATATTTTTAAAAACCAATTTAAGATGTTTTCTAAGTCTCTGCCAAACGTGTATAACAACAAGGCTGATAGAGTTTGGAACTACATAATAGTAAAAATTTATATATCCACTTAATACTTTTTTCTTGTTTGTAAATCTATAACGGATACCTTTTTATTGTTCAACTGTCTGTTTTTACAGGGTTTTTAAAAACAGTTCCTCAGTTTTCTTCACTTTTTAAAATTCGTGTAGATTGTCAAACAAATTTTAATATCAAACAAAGCTATAAATGATTAATTTACTTAAATTAAGGAGGAAAACTCTATTTAGACCAGCCTAATATCTGGTTGTTCACCTTTTACAGCATCAACGGCCTCAAGTGTTTCTTTAAGGTCATGCCACATGTCTCAAATGGATTTCGGTCCAGACGTGCACGTGCCCACCACTACCATGTCCGACTGTCAATATAATGTCTTTTCCCTGATTTTACAGCAGAGGCAAACCCTAAAAGACAATCTACTTTTGTCTCATCCTTCTACAGAATAATTGTGTTCCATGTTTTCTCCATTTGTGGATGCTATGGATCTCACCGTGTTTCACTGGAACCTCATAGCCTCTGAAACGGTATTTATCCCTTTCCAGACTGACAGATGTAAAAGACTGTTTCTCATTTGTTCTTGATCGGGTCATGTTGTATTGCTTTTTGAGGTCATACTGATTTCATTCAATTTCAACTGTTAATTTTGAGAACATGTTAAATAAGCCGTCAATTTATTTGTTTCATAAGACAGAAAACACAACCAAGGAACGTAGTAACCCCCTAATTCAGCCTATCAAAATATCATAAACCTCTCTGAGGAATGGTAGCAAGTCTTCACTCAGATAACATCGCCTGCTGTTTTAAAGGTTAAAGTATTATTTTTTATTAACATTTTATTGTCATTATTAGGCAAAGTGCTGTATTTAAAGTCTGTCAAATGAAGAATGAGCAGCTGAGTTGCTGTTTCTGAGCAATCAACATACAGTAAAGCAGAGTGAATTGGTCCTTTTGTAGATGGTGGACCTATAGTGACTCGCCATGGACAGAGCATTTCAGTCTGAGAGTTAACAGTGAAAGAAAAAACATCTGTAGATTGGAGACTTACAGTCTTTAAACGCTCTTATTTCAGATGATCTGAAAATGTTTGGTGGATGTTATGGCTTCACAAGGCTTGTATTACATTAATAAAGTGCATATAAAATTACAGGCTGTTACTTGTGTGCTATAAGTGTTACAGCAGAGTATAATGTTAATGCGACATTTATGGATTCCAACTGTCCTCAGAGCTCCCCCCACCCCACACTCAAAGCTAAGTGTGTGGGTGAAAAAAAACACAAGCTGTTAATGTAGAAATGGCAGGAAAGGAAAGGAGAGACAGTTTCTCCACTCAGCTGTAGCAGAGTCTGGCACAACACTAACAACGGAAATGAGCAAACCACACAGCAAATAACAGGCTTTTATTCAACACCCTTGGCCCCCACTACTTACATCTTGGTGCCAACCTCAGTCACTTACAATTCAAATTCTGCTCAAAAATGCTTTATTGATCCCAAAGGGAAATTAAATGTTGTTGTAACTCATTTTATCCAAGATTCTCCAAAGTGCTGCAGATGCTGATAGCTGTGGGCAGGAACGATCTCCTGTAGCGGTCTGAATTAAGGCGTCTCTGGAGAAGCCTCTAACTGTCGTAAAAATGTTTCATGTAAAGGGTTCGTAGGGATGTTCTTGAAATGTTCTTGATTGTGCGAAGAGTCCTTCTTTCCACCATAATCTCCAGGGATTCCACTGTTTTCCCTGGGATAAAACCAGTCCTTCGTCTGTGTTTTTTGTTTTTTAGTCTTTTTATTTCCCTGACTCATAAATAGTTCATAAATATGCTTACAAATAAACATGTTTATGAATAATATTAGAAGAAAATGACTAGATTTCTCTGAAGGACAGAATAACTAAGCCTTGATTACACTTGTCAACAACCAAAAGATTGTCGGGTTTTTCAATGGCTTAAGGGTCATTTTGATGTGCTGAATCCAAAAATCACATTGGTGATCAGGTCAACTTTCTGAACTATGGATGCAACATGAGCATCAAAATGCTTTGTAGTTCTCACAAATGGATCGATTTCCGTAAAGGAGGGAAATGGCATATATTGTTGATGTAATGTGAAAATTAAATAAAAGCAGGAAAACAATGTTTCAGTTCCCCACATCCAAATGTAGAGAATGAAACGACAAATGTTTTCTTATTTAGCTAGACGTATGAGATTTATGCAAAACGTAGACAAGAAGGATTTTTTGAGATTACTTTGTGACTGTTTAGTAAGCTTATACCTTCATATATGATGGTTAGACAGAAAATTACATGACCTTTAAATTCTATGGCTTTGCATAGTTTATGAATATCTTGTGTTTTAGGGATGATCTTTGTTTTTCACAAATATTTTAATGTTACCCTTATCTTTTTCTAATAAATAGGGACACCTCTTATCTGAGATCAGTCCAGTTCTGTCCAGTTAGAGACAACATGTCCAGTAAAGACCCCCGAAGATCCCTCCCCACAGTGATACTCTCCAGCTCATTTTGATCGACACCAAGGCATTCCAAGGACAAAAACGGGTTATTCTCTCTTATCTACAGGCTTTAGCAGACTTTCCTTGAGCATGTTCCTGTATTTAGATTGCAGGAGCAAGCTTTAGCTTACATCTTCCCATCAGCTTTGACCGGCTTTCCTTTTGAAGAAAAGCCTCCCCACGGCATGAAGCTGCCACCGTTACCACGTGTAGGCCTGGTGTATTCAGGACGACAATTTTAATTATGTAATTTTGCATTGTCTGGTAGCCAAGTTTCACAAAGTAAACGTCTGATTTTTACTTTTGCAAAATTTACCAACTGTGAATTCCTTGTGTCTAAGCAGATAAGCAGTATTTCAAAAGAGCTTATGTTTTATAAACAATAACATTACCTGTTATTAATTTGGTGTTAAGAAATTAGCTTTTTTTTCTGGTAACGAACTGCCACGAAGTATAAATCAGATCAGAATGTCTGTTTTATAATTTATTTGCCAACAGTGACAAAACCCCCCCAAACATTTTCACTTTTCTGAAAATGCACAATTCTTTTTAAGTAATAAGTAGTATAAAATAAGTAGTATTTCAAAAGAGCAGAAGAAATCTGTTGTTTTTTGAGCAATAATATTTGTTGTTAATCTGTTGCTAAGAGATGAGCGCGTTTTCTGGTAACCAAGTGCCACGAAGTAAACATCTGATTTTTACTTTTGCAAAATTTACCAACTGTAAATTTCTTGTGTCTAAGCAGACAAACAGTATTTCAAAAGAGCTTATGTTTTATAAAAAATATTTAATTTGGTGTTAAGAGATGAGCATTTTTTTTTTGTTTCTGGTAACGTACTGCCACAAAGTATAAATCAGATTTTTACTTTTGTGTTGAATGTCTGTCCTGTAATATATTTACCACAAATGACAAAAACAAACAAACAAAAAAACATTTTCACTTTTCTGAAAACTTCACCAACTGCACAATTCTTGTTCAGTAGTGTAAGTTAAGTAGTATTTCAGAAGAGCAGAAGAAATCTTATGTTTTTTTTTAACAATAACAATATTTGTTGTTAATCTGTTGCTAAGAGATGACCACATTTTCTGGTAACCAAGAGCCACGAAGTAAACATCTGATTTTGTCTTTTGCAAAAGTAAAAATGAGAAGGCGGAAGTGCATCGATATTAGCACAAACATTAGCAGTAGCTCCTGTCCACATTAGCAGTAGCTCTTGCCCTAAAATAATCTTTTTAGCTATTTTGTTTATTTATTAACCTTGTTTAGTACACCGAATGTAGGAAGTCAATGTAAGACAACATGCTAGTGATGCCTCACGTGCCACTGGCATCATTTAGGCTAACACTAGTACTTTGGCAAATTTTAGCTTATACACTAATTTTGACATTCTGAAAAGAGTAAGTCCTTGTTACTCAACATGCTTGTGACTCTCCCCATGCTATTAAGTACATTGTTGCTTACTTTAGCATTGATGCTAATTTTTGCATCAGAACGCTGGGTTCCAACTGACGGGTGGGTGATTCTATAATTGCAGATACATTTGATGTCAAGAGTCATTATTTTTGGTCTGGTATATTTAAATGCTTTCATTTAAAAAAAAAAAGTAATTTCTTACTCATTTTTATGGCTCATAATATTTAACAAGTAAAAACATTTAAATAGATACATTTAAAATTACTTTATATAGCTGAAAAAACATGACTTCTTGTTGTCCGAGTTGGACTGGTTTTTAGTGTCATGAAAAATGATTCAAAAACCTATCTTTCATTATTTTTCTTTTGGAAATTTGTCTTTTCTATCATTTTCTACCCTGCCTAAATGGTTAATTTAGTAACAGTGTCACATTAACTCAAAATTCCCTTATTTTTGAAAAAATACCTGTCTGAGAATTTTTTATCAACTCTGTTACCATATGGTTTTGTCCCTGTAAATCCGTGAAATTGTCTCCTACAGCTATATAAACTGCATAAAATGATGTCACTTCCTTTTACTGATTAAATCTCAAACACACAGAGGTATATTTGCCATTCTTTGTGAAAATATTTGAATCTACAAATCACAGTCACCAGGTGTGATTTTTTTCCAACGTCAATCTTGTTACCAAAGTATCATGAGAAAAATACAGCTGATTTTTGATCAGAGACAAGTTTCGTTAATGGTTTTTAAACCATTATCTCATTGGTGCCATATATTTTCAGCATTTGTACTCACAAGTGTAGTTTTTAACAAAAATGTTTGAAATTGTCAATTCTGTTACCGTCAACTCCGTCACCAAATAGGGTTGACATCCTGCAACGACCTATTAATTAACAAACAAAATTAAAAGAATGAATAAAGGAATATTAATTCTAAAGCATTTACTGACTAAATTACAATATTTATGTTTAACACAACCAATATTTTTACTTAAATAGCCATTCTTAGCTGCTGGGAAACAAAGAAGGTGTCAAGGTTGACCAAATGCCACTCCACATAAAATGCTGTGTTTCATTTGTAACTGTAACTCGAAAGCTTTGACTTCCGAGTTGGAAAAATTAACTAGAACACTCCCCCAAAGTCAAACTGCCCACTCAGAAACTGAGAATTTTTCAAACACCGTCTTTGAAACCCAATATGGCAGTGCTTCAAATCAACGATAATAAGCTTGAATAAAAACATGTTCATTTTACAATCGACGTTTGTAAGGGAGCATCTCAAATCAATGTTACACTTAGTATCTGCACCTGTAAATGTAACATATTAAAAGTGGTGTATACTGATAGAAAAAGCTGCATAAAATGTTGATTGTAAGAGAAACAAACAATGTCCAAACAATGGCTAATTGGGCCTTGACCTGTTGAAATTTTGACTTCTCTGAATATGTTAACTGGAATGTTATTAGCTCGGTGTGATGTCATTCTCATCGCAACATAGAGCTATGGTCAAAATAGCTTAGGAAATATATTTTCTGTTTACTGAGAAGTAATGTGCAGTATCATGGTAATTTAAAGCTGTTCAATACTTTTCAGTAATAAATTGTTATGGTCCTGTCAATTCTGTTACTAAGGTCCACTCTGTTACTTAACATGTCAACTCTGTTTATGACATACTTTCACAACAAAAAAAAGGAAAACTATCTAGAGCACCAGGCACATTGTTGGTTCACTTCCGCTGTAATCTAGCATTATTGACACATTTTATTCCTAAAAGAATGATGGTTTTCAATGAGTTTTAATAAAAAAATGTTTGCCTCTATGCGAACAACTCTGTGAAAAGTTGAGTATGTTTAAATTTCTTCAGACATTTTCTAGTTCCTCTGTACTATCTGTCAGGACTGCAGAGACGAAGCGTCGGTGATGGTATCCATTCCCGCCGTCCCTGACAGATGAGCCATGTTTTCGAGTGTCCTCTGGGCAGTCCACTTAACTCCCTGAAAAGAGACCTCTACTCTCCACTTTCTCTTTGTTTGGACCATTAACAGACCTGTCAGTCTTGGCTCTTTATCTTCACAGGGCTCATCTACTGGCCGTTTGACGTTGGCTTAATTATATCAAAGGCCTTTATCTTTAGGCCGGAGGGCACATCCTTTCTCTCAGTCAGGTAAATGGTAGTAGCTTCGAGAAAAATGCCATGACTTGGGGTCAATAGAAGTAGTTTGATGAACAATTTTATGTCATGCAATTGTTTCTTTGCCTATATGAATAAAACAGTGTGATTTTTTTTTATGTTTATAATGGTAATTTGCACTGTGTTGTGTTGGAAACCTGAGCTAATTACTAAATTATTCCCCATCAGCCACAAGTGATCCAGGTTGGAGATAGTCCCATTTCAAGTTATTTAACACCTTTATGATGGTATTCACTTAAAGCTCTATGCAGGAATTTCATGCAGCTTGAAGTGATGGTGAGTATTTACAAGGGCGGGTGCTGCTGTCTTTCACATGGACGTCTGTGTACCACGCCCCGCAGGCATTACAAACGACTCTCTGGACATGTCCCAGATTTCATGAGGACATTCTTCTGTCTTCTCGTCCTTCTGCTCCATGACATGGTTTTACACAATGTGGGAGAGAGCAACAGATGGAGAGAGAAAAAAAAAAAAACAATGTCAAAGAGGTGAATTAAGTCATCGAGTTTGCTTTGGTTGGCATCAACAAAATAAACACAAAAGCTCTTTAGGAGCACTGAAGAAAATTGATGCCAGAGTAAATATTCTGTCACGCATTAATCATCTGAATGTCTTCTTTCCCCCCATGATGTCACTTAAATTAAGTTAGCTATAAAATTCAATATGTATTTTAGCTAACAAATGGTGATTAGGCTCATGAATAACCCTGTTGTTCATTTATCATGTGCACGTGTGCGACCGTGTCTTTGAGAAATTTACATTGTGCCATTTTTCCTCTAGTACTACCTGCTTGGGTTTGCATGTCTGAGAATATTCAGATGTTAATTTTTTTTTTTCATTTTGCCTTCATAATTATCCGGATCCACTTCTGCATATGAATCACAAGTATTGCATGCAAGGTCATGCACATGTGAGCTTTCTGGAAAACTAATCACGAAGAATTAATGCAGCATAGCTGCTTGGAGCAACAAAGAACTACTCCTAGGTTAAATACAGATGCTACATTCACAAATAGGATTTTCCATTGTGTAGTTACAAATCTTTAACTTTATTTAGAATAGAAAGGGCAGCGCCAATTACCAGCAGGCTTCAGGCACAATTTTCTGCTCAAAGGATTAACCACAGTTTATGCTTTTATTTCTCTGGCAAGGTGACCGCAAAAGGAAGGAACGTTTCTACAAGGCAAGGTAGCAAATAAAATGACTCTTTACTTGGACTGCAACTATCAGTATTATTATTGCGTGTTATTTTATTTACTCTAAGCACGCAAAAGTCTTTTTGGGTTCTGGGTCATGCAGATTTCAAATATAATACTGCCATGGCCACATGAAGACAGTCATAATTTAAGCATTATGGACACGCTTGACTTGATACTTTCCACCGCGGTCCTCAGAAACGGACAGCAATTGCCTCGACCAATGAAAGGGGATCCTCTTTGTAATTAAAGTCAGTAGAAAATTGGATCATTTTTTGCCTGGACAGCTTTCACATTCCAGCCTAATGTGCCACTGGAAGCTTTTGAAGTTGCAGTCCTGGCAGTCCTAAATTATACCTTTCATCAGCCAATCATAAGAAAATGGCAACCCGACAGGCCCAATCACAACTTACTTTCTAGTCGGAGTCCATGTAATCAAGAGCGAGTGCAAGTTCCCTCTAGCAGAATCAACTATGAATGCCTGGCTTGCGATTCTTTATTACAACCCATAAAATAGTTTTCCTTTAAAATCAAAATGAAACTTTTCCCTCATCGACCAAGAGTTTCAATATATGAAATTATCTCTTGCCTTTATTTGGTTCAAATAATTACCTTTTCAGTGAACCATGTGTAAAGCTGCTTGTTCAAATCTGAATCTCATGTCTCGCTTGATGTAAGCTGTCTTTTGAGCAGGAGAATGAAACCGATCCCAGGAGAACATTTTCCTTGAATGTGTGTCGGTGTTCTGAGTTTTGGAGGTTTTGCTGTGGCAACTACAAAACAGAGATGAATGAAGTTAAATCCAGGAAGAAAACCTGCAGAAGATCAAGTGAATGGAACACAGAAGGTTTCGGTGTGTGAAGCAGTTCCAATTTTCAAATCCTGCATATGACAATGTCTGGTGTTGACACAACTGCAAATCTTACTAGACATGGTTCTACACCTATAAGCTGAGAGGCTGTGTGAGAAACCAACAGACCCATGGTAACTTTGTAGGAGCTGCAGAGATCCACTGCTCAGGTTGGAACATTCAAGAAGAAAGGCGCTGTTGCAACAAGCCATGCCAGGGACAGGACAAACATTTGGAAGAAGGCGCTATGGTCAGCTGAGAACTAATTTGAAACTTTGTAGGGTTAGGAAGGATTTAACTGCATGTCACTCTTGTTATTGTGAAACATGGTGATGACAGCATTATACTGTGTGGCTGCTTTCAATCAGCATTTGCAGGGGACCTGGTTAAGACTGATGGGAGAGCAGAGGGAGATAGGTAGGATGCAAACCTACGAGAAAACCTGTTTGGGAAAAGGTTCTCTATCCAGCTGGTCAACAATGCAATCGTAGCTATAATGGTTTAGCTCAAAACCATTGTAGCTCTGTTTCAAACAGAGCTAAACACAAAATAGAATTTAAATCTGACATATGACTTGAAAATGTATGTTGACAGACATATTTGCCAATCTAACAGAATTGAGAAAGACTGACCGTTTGTCACTATTCTAGGATGTTTGGGTTTTGGTTTTCAACCATTTTGGTACTTTGGTTATTTCCCTGTTCATTTATTTCTGCTCTGATCTTACCTATCCAGTTCATCCTTTGATATTTAGTTTGCTATTTGTACTTATAAATTTATTCATTGCGCATTTTTAAGCTGTTGATGAATGCAGCCTCCCTCTAGCTGCCTGTGTGCTCCCTACTCCTCACACCTGGAACCGATGCAATCAGCCATTTGCTTCTCATTAGTAATCAAGTTCCCAGTATTTCAGCCCTCACCTTCAGTCACTCTCTGCTGGATCTTACTTTTGTCTTCTTGTTATTGCATATGGCTCTACCATAATCTGGTTTCCTCTATTACTTTGCAAGTTTTTACTTGGTAAAACGTACAAAGTTCTGCAGAACTCTGCATTTGGGTCCTTTCATAAACAAAATATGCCTCTTTCTCTTCATTGCGGGTAAATACGGACCCCAAAAAACTTGCTGCTGTAATTGCAGAGAAAAATAGTTCTATAAAACATTGACTCAGGTGCATATCCCACTGTCCAGATTTCAATTTGTAAACAAACAAATAAGAAATCATATGTCCCTTCCCTTTCACTTCACAATTATTCTTTAATGTAAAAAAAGTGCAAGATAGTCCGAGTTAAGCATTAAATCAGCCTGGTATATTACTTACAATAAATCATGTTAGTTTTTTTTTAGCAGTGTTAGACAGTCAAATGTCTAACATATTCCGTGTCAAATATAAATATTAATAGATGTATTTGCAAAAAAGGGCAGCTTAGCAGGCTGAATTAAAAAAACAGGCAGCAAAGGTAAAATGCTGAAATTTTTTCTATCACCTGCAAGTCAGTGAACCAGCTGATGTTTGCTTTTTATTTCATGAACTTAAACAATAAGGTACAACTACTGTACAGCCCTATATTTTTATATATGGCTCCTCAAACAGACCTCCTCAGAGAAACTGAAATCAAACCAATTTGTGTTTCAGCGGTTTCTGCCGTTCTCAACCCCAGCGTTTGGCCGAGACCGGGACTTCATGTATTTATAAATAGGCAAAAGAAAATAGGATCAAGGAAAAAGCTAACGGATGACTGAAACCATATGGCGAAGATGTGGTCTAACCCATCTTGGGACCATGCAGCATAATGTCCCACCCCCCAAATCCCATTCTGTCTCCTGTCTCTGCCCTTCCAGTAAGACTGCAACTCGAGAAGGTCAGCCGGTGGCTGTAGCCAAGAACAAAGTGATTGTGATTTTCAGAAAGTACATGCAGGATCTGAGGAGGAAATGGTTTTGCCGCCAAACACTCAATTACGTATAATTACAATAATTCAACCCTGGGGGGGATGGTTTATTCCATTTTATTATGAGGTTTGCCCTTTCATGTCTCATTGAGAAGAGGAGGAGTGACAGGGACCATGTGAAACAGATACTCTGTCCCTCTCATGATGGTTTTATTCTTCCTTAGTATATTCTGCAGGGGTTAAACCCATAAGCAATTTTTTTTTCTCAAAGTGATCTTGAAATAAAAGCAAGCTTTTCACAAAACTGTAGGTCAATTGTCTCACAGCAATGAGAAAAACCTCAGAAAGCTGAGAGTCTAAAACATTTTAAATAATTGGAATATTACTGCTCAGGGGTCCAGGGGAATCGGGGGAGTATTTGAAGGATTCACAAAGGATACAGAAGATTTAAGATGGTAGGACTTTACGCAACCTGGAAATCTAGAGACCTACATTTCCCATGAGCATAGTAGCAGTCTGTAACAGACGCTGTCTATCAGGCCTTGACGATTAGCATCAAGACATTTTTAGAGAAAACCTGAAATCTTTACACTGGTGGAGTTTGTCTATGAAAAGCAGAAACAATTGCTATAAAAAACATGCTTTTTGGACATCTAATCTATGGAAAGTGGTGAATGAGGATAATCAGGGTACACTGATGATTACTTGAATATTTTACCTTTTTTTTTTTAAATACAGTTCTTTATCTACTGTACTTTTTGGTACTGTTCTACCTGCTTGTTTCAGGGTCTGCAGATAGAAATTAGCTAGAATCTTTTATGAATAGTGCATCAGCACCTGATCCTTGTTTATTACAATAAATAGATGACCAAACAATGGAGCAGATTGAATATCCTGATTGCCACTGCATCAATGAGATTAAGCTCAATCCATAACTATGTGGATGTTGATGATCTCTAAGACTTTTGAGCATCATCTCAATGTTTTATTGACCAGTATAAGACAGACATTGATGTTTCATTTTAGTCTGCTGTGCTTTTTGTCTTGCATCTCTGATTTTTTATTTTTACTTTTGAATCCTGAAAACTGAGCTTTACTGAGGCTTTTTTTATTATTATTTTTTTAGCTTTTTTAAAATTAATATGTAATCATATGTTTTGTGTCACTGACATCCATCCATCCATTTTCTAACACCTTTGTCCCTAGTGGGGTCAGGAGGGCTGCTGGTGCCCATCTCCAGCTAAAGTTTCGGGCGAGAGGCGGGGTCGCTCTGGACAGGTCGCCAGTTTGTCGCAGTGTCACTAACATATACTATTCAAATGTAGCTATATTTTCTTAATCATTCCAGATGCAAAATGTCTTTTTAAGGCAAATTTAGCAGCTTGAAGTTTACCTTCCATTGCAAAAACACACTCAGCTACCACCTCGTTCACCATCAGTGGTGGGCCCACACCACCACACCCCAGCTGGAACACTCAGAACTCTGTCACTGAGGTCTCAGTGACAGAGTCAATCTTCATTTTTGGAGACTTCTCTCTCTAAAATGCAGGTCCCTTAACAAGACTGAATCACGGGCGTAGGCAGGGAGGAAGCTTTGAAATGCAGAACTTGAACCAGAAAATAATCAAGGGGACTTAGGCGTTGCACTGCGGCCGGAAATTCGCTGTGAATTCATTTGAGAACTCAGCTCTCTGGCTTTTGCATTAATTTTGACTCCACTCCGATTTAGTCTCTCTCTCGGTTTCTATGTTACACACTCAGTTAAGCTCAAAAGTCAGAGCTGTTCCTTTGGCAAAAAATGGACTGAAACCAACCTTTGGTTCATTTATAAAACAAATACACAGAAACATAAATGCGTTGTTGCACAGACCTCTGGTAAAATGCTATTCAACCCACTTGTTCATTTTCATCCTTAGTTAAGATCATACACATGCTTTGCAGAAAGGTAACATTAAACCAAAGGATCTCGTGTTACAAAGGTATCAGTCAGAAGTAGAGTACAAAACAAATTCTCTGCATTACACATAAACCAAGACAAATTAAATATATAGAACATTGAGAAAATGTGACAAAAGCACATAACAAAAACTGGACATATTTCCACAGCTGAAACCTTTTCTTGCAAATCTAACATCCAGGCATGAACAAACACTCACAGTACCTTTTGGGAGAACCTGTGGATGGTCAAATGAAACAAAACTTAAGTTCTGGTCCTCAGTTCTAAAAGAAGTGTTTGGTGCTGAAACATCACTGGTGGTGGCAGCATAATTCTCTGGACTTAAAATAGGGGCCCATTTTGGTCCAAAAACTTCAAGTGTTTTGCTAGAAGTTGAATTTCATGTTTCAATATCACCATGAACCCAAGCAGAAATCGAAATTTCCAAAAGAATGACCTCACAAGAGGGACACAGACATTTGTGAATCATTTTTGAGTCCAAACTAAATCCAGGTTTGTGGACAAAGAATGTCTTCACAAACATTGCGGAGTAGAGGGAGCAAACATTATCAAGTCAACTTGTGACATGTTGATAGACATTTATCAAAGAATTACCAAATATTAAAACGCATCAAAATATGTTTTACCAAATTGCTAGTTTAAAGGTGTACACACTACAGTCTCTACAACTAGTATTCACAACCTTGTGAATTCTAGTTGGATGTTTTAGTTTTGTTCATTGCTTTTACAAATCAATCAAGACTACGAGTAGCAATTGAAAGCGTCTATGTTGAACTGGGTCAGTCGCTTTTAAAGGGGTGAAGACTTATGCAATCTCTTATTTTATGTCAAATGTTATATTTAATTGTTTTGTAGAAATCAGTTTTTACAGTAAAGGATTTTTGTTTTTGAAGATTTATTATCTTTGGTCAAAAAAAGTCAAATTTTGTTGATCTTGATTGATTTGTAAAAGTAATACCAGGCTATCATCCAAAGGGGGAATCCGTGTTTTGTTTTTATTTTTTCCCCGGACACTTTATGCAGACAAGTAATGGCACCTTTTAGTTCTTGCTACTTTTGATTTGTTTGATTTTTTTCGGCTGAGTTTGGAACTGGGTGTTGGGATGATCCATCACGGTCTCATTTTTTCCGTCAATAAAACTTGGCATTTTAGCAAGGGTGTGTGCGCCCTTCAGAGTTCATGTATATCTCAAACAAGCTTGCCTTTGTTCTTCACATCTCACAGAGATGGTCCATTACATTCTGCTTATCCCACAAAAAGCCCTATTTTTTCATCATTTCCACTTCCCTTGTTCATCTTCATTTTATTTCAGCGTGGAATAAAAAAAACAATAAAAAAAAAAACTGTGGTTGACACTGAAGGCTAAGCCTTCCCACAATTTGTCTCGATTACTAAGACGACAAGTATCCGTGGTTAGGCACAATCATGCCACTCCACACACCAAACCACTGTTGGCCTGTGAAAGGACACAACGAATTCTGGATTATCCTAAAACTGCTTTCTTGTTTGCCTCTGTGGTGATTAATATGCTTTGTGAATATTATAATTGCCCCCAAGGATACTGATAAAAGTGGGTCGTGACCTCATTCAGCATGTGGAAATATACTCTAACCCTGACTAAACAGGGCAGAACCACTTGTCAGAGTCTGACATTTCATTACAATCCTAATGTTCTCATCAGGCCTCAGAATGGTAACCAACCATGAACTCTTCAATCTGCTGTTTCCATTCCTGTGTTCGGTCTTTCCCCTTTTCTCCTCCTCTGATCCCAGCTCTCCCTCGGCAGCGTATTGCCTTCCAGCCAATTAGCAAAGCCAAACAGAGCAACAATCCCTCTCTTGGCTTAATGCACTAAGTCTCCTCAGCAGTAAATACCAACCGATTCCTCAAAGTATTGTCATTCAGCGGGGCCCTGCTGGCTCTGGTCTTTGTCAGGAAAAGAGGCTCCCGTCTTTGAAATGGCAGGCTTTACGAAAACCACGGCATGTTTCAGACGGAGACAAAAGGCTGGAAGTCCTATCGCGACGGCTGATGAGGCCTGATAAAGGCAGATTACAGTTAGCCTGGGTTGTTTCATCTGTGGTGTTTTATTGCGTATCAAGGACAGGTCGTGTGACAGGCAGCTTAAACTGTCTGATCTCACTGATGTGAATTTCTAGAGACAGTCGAGACCACTGTAATTGTTAATGTTTAGGAACCGATACAGGTTTGATGTGGAAAATAGATTCAGTCCCATCTGGGAATGTTAGAAGAAAGCCCATCATACCTATGATTTCTCTTTACTGTCAACCTCAAAGTCAGTGGGATGTGATTTTGATCACCTGCTCCCTAGGGGCCAATATGGGTCTCTGCAGAGACACAATTTTTGTGTCTGCTTTGTCTGTACATGCTGACAAGGTCCATAAACATAGAAGTCAAACAGACAGGAGATGGGAACAAAAAACAAAAAACAGGGGTCAGATGATGATGAGGAGAAGAATAAGAAAAGAAGCAATAACAAAGTTTATTTTAAATAAATTCTGTGTGGATGGAGGTCTTCTTTTTTTCTTCTCCTCTGAGCAGGTGGAAGAAAGAAGTTTTTAAGTATTTACTGTTCAATATTCTTAATTAAAAGCATTTTAAAATCACAGTATGCAAAAATGCAAATAAAAAACTTATAATTTCTCTGGGGTGACAGATGCTACCTGTTTAAAAACCTAATGTTGTCACAATAAGGGCCCAAACTCTCAAGATAAATGACTTTGTTTTTTCCATTTTTTCTCTTTATCATCATTCTCTCATTTTCTCTCTTTGACAGCAGACTATGTAGCTATCAAAAACCCAGAGAAACAGTTTGTGTGGCTCCTGCTATAATTAAAATCAGATTTAAAAAACAACAACTACACAAACAAACAAACAAACAAACAAAAAACGCCCAAAAATTATAAACAGCAAAAGTTAATTTGATAACAATGAACTTATTTTTCTTTTCTGGTTCTTGGAAAATTTCTAGAAATGTCAGTTTCTCAGGTATAGCTTAATTCACTCAGATGTTTTCTGAAGTTGTTTTACTACAACCTCTTTCAATTGGCCTACATTCATAAAACCACCTAAGTTTTATGAAATATGACAAACTGTGACCCCAGATCCAACTAGAACACCAACCATGTGCTGCTAGATGTTATTTATTCGAGCCATGAAACCAACTTTATTAAACAGATAGTATACAATTTCTTCAAATTAACATACTATCAGTGCCAAACATCAAGTACCTTACATTTCTGGGGTTCTATGCTCACTTGATCAATATGTGTCATGCATATTTTTCCAAATGTATAGCACAAAGATTATATTTATGATCTTTGTTTACCTTTTATACAGAAAAATATTCTGAATAAAAACATAATAGAATTGTCAGACTTCACTCATCTTTAGTTTCACTTGTAGAAAAAAAGAAAATATTTGCTGCTGGAAATGTTTTTGATCAAATGTATAGGGGGAAAAAAAACTTTGGAGTTTGATCTCCAATAAATGTCCCATGACCGTTCTTCACATTCACAATGTTCTTAAAGACAACGTAACATGGAAAAATACAGATCATGTCAGTCTTTTCTAGGACCCTTCAGTACAGAGGGCCGTGGGTAAACAGTACCCTCCCCCTCTCTTTGAAACTGATCTTTATGGGCATGGTAAAAAAAAAAAGGAGGAAACGTATGAAAAAGTGTCACATGACAGCTGCAGATTTTAAGATGAACGTCTCATTTACAATAAATTAAAATAACACGAGCACTGTGTTTTCACATAAGAAAATTACTTTTTTTTCTGAATGTTTCATATCTGCTTTGACCACTAGTGATTTAAGTTGTCATCTGTAAGGAAATGTGGGGATATTTCCTTGAGGTCGCCTAGAGTTGTGCTGGCTTGTGAGGAAGTAATATAAAATATTCAGAATTAAATTCACAACAAAGACTTGATTCTACATCTTACACTATTTTCACAAAATCCATCAAATAGGACTGTAAAGTAATGAAAATAAAATGTACTTTTTACCAATTGGAAGAGATTTTTTTTTCTCTTTCCGGTTCTCAATTTTTACTTTTGACCAGTTGGAATTTACTCCATTCAATTCTCTTTGTTTTAAACAAATCACACTCCTGAACAGTGAACTAACTTAATCTGCATGAGGCAGTGCTGAAAAGGACACAACTTCACCATAATGACAAAGGAAGATAATCAAACCAAACAGCATGACAAAAGAAGCATGTAGTTAAAGGAGAAAAGCTTTGTGCGTCTGTCCTTTGTGTCCCCCTCCCCGGTGTCATGTGAAAGTCTGCTGGAGGCAGCTCAAAGAATCCCAAGCATGTCACTGGTATGGGAAGACCCTGACCGACGCCAGACCGAGTGTCGGTGCCACTGTCAGTCGGTCCGTCACATAAACAGAGCAGCGCAGAAGGAGGGGAACAAAAGTAGGACAGGACATTATAAAAAGGATGAGAGGAAGGGAAGTACGAGGAGAAGGGGGAAAACTTAAAGCAGAGCAGCAAGTCAGGTGCCTGAAGGTTATGGTGGAGATGGAAGGGCAGAGAGGAGGGGGACGGATGAAGCAGGACCCCTGCTGAGTGTCCGTCTCAGATTCCTGTCTCCCACTCCTCTAAAGCCACAGAGCTCATCACATCTTTCTCTCCTTCATCCTTTCCAAAAAAAAACAAAAAAACCCCAAAGTGAATACACTCCTCGTGGACAGACTCACTTGTTGAAGGCAGTCCTCCCCCTCTATCCGCCTCTCAGCCTTCATTTTGGGGCCATTTTCACTTCAAAGCCTCTCCATTATCTGCCATCTCTGAGGGTAATTAGGAACGGGCCGACTTTGAACGGCAGGCACGGCTACTGCATTAAACTACTCATCCCCTGTCATGGGGGCTTTTGTTGGCGCTGCCCATATTGATGGAGAGGATACTGGGACCCCGGGAACCCCTTCCGACCCCAGCCCTGCACCCCCTGCCCTGCTTTTTGACTGGTAAGCTGTGGAGTAAAATGGTGTGTAATTAAGTGGCAGTGAAAGCAGGTCCCGTTCAGGTGTGTTAGCGTCTTGGTGGAATAGTTGGCTTGAGTTGGCACTTTGGAGATGAGAGGGGGTCGCAGAAGGTCACAGGCCTTCATGGGATGTTGGCGATGGCAGTCCAGAGAGGAATCTCGGCAGGACTGTGGCAAGGCTATGAAGTGGAAGGAGTATTTGTTTGTTTCCTGGTGACACAATTCAAGTCAAAAGGATGAGAATTGGGTAAAAATGCTGAGAAATTAGTTGAAATGTTGGTGCAGATGTAGAAAATCTATATAAAGCATAAAGCTGAAATGTTGAATTAACCTGACAGTCATGCTTTTAGACTGTGGGAGGAAGCCGGAGTACCTGGAGAGAATCCAACATGCACATGGAGAACATGCAAACTCCATGCAGAAAGACCCCAGGCTGAGAATCGAACCCAGGACCTTATTGCTGCACGGCAACAGTGCTACCAACTATGCAGCACTTTTTAAGTAATATTCAAATTTATTGAATATGATTTAAAATAATTACTATGGTAATTATTTAATTATAAGTACAAAACATGGCAGAGTAATTCTAAATATTTCTTTTTATAAATGCTGAAGGCTCTGGCTCGCCAGGACTGCGCCAGCTGGAAGCCTTGGGACTAGCGGAGGGCTAAGGGACCTTTTTGCGGGAATCAACGCAGGCACAGAGAGACGACTCGGGGCCGACGGAGGGCCAGGACCGACTGAGGCACAGTGAGGCGTCATGGGGCCGGGATTGACGGCGGCACAGAGAGGTATGTCACTATCGGCCTTCATTTAGTGAAATGCCATGTCAAGATTTTACCAGCACCAGAAAAAAGTCTTGTAAAAAAACTCCCCTTCTTTTTCTGGTGCTTTTCCAGCTGACTTACAAGACACAACCGATTATGTCGTCGACTACCTGATGCTCCATGAAAGCCAGAGTCCATCCAGCAGAACAGCCCAATGTTTTAGTTAGGTCACTGAAAACCTTTTTGGTCAGGCTTGGAAGCCATTTCTTCTGGATTTCGATTGGCTGTCCCTCAATGTTGGCACAGATTTTCTTGGCAGCGCGTTCCTGTGCCTCTTACAGGTACTCAAGACAGCAACATGTCTTGGACTCCCTGATGCCTTGAGACATCAAGACTTCACAAAAAGTCGTATTGTGTCTTTTCTCTGTTCCTCATAGGACTTTCTCAGTTCTATTTTACGTCTCATCGTTATCAGTTCTTGGACAATACTGATAACAGGTTCCACCAAAGAACTTGTTATGAGCCCTAAATCCAGCTTGAGAAACTCTGTGGGGTCTTCCGCATCCATAGTAGACTTGAACACCGATATAACATGCTTTAGGAAGAGCATGTTAAATACCTGAGTACACTCTGCCTGAATGATCCCCATAGCCTGGGCAAAGGCCTGAGAAACCAGGTTTCCAAATATGGCTTTTAAGTCGCCATATTTGTACTTCAAGTTCTCAATTAAGTTCAAAACAAAATTAGAAAAAACCTCCATCAGGTAGCGCAACAGGTATGTGGTCCTCTCTCTGATGCTCTCATCCAGGTATAAAAACAATTTAAATGTGAAGCAAATAGTTTAATATTTTTATATTAAACGGAAAAGGAAAAACTCCAAATACTTTTTCAATAAAATGTTGAAAGTTATCTAGACATAAAGTTATGCCTACATAGTTTACAAACTACATGCAGAGTGAATACTGAGGTAAAAAAAAAAAAAAGTATTTTTTAAAAATATGTTGAAATGATATGACTATAAACCAAGTGAAAAGCTGCTGTAGTGACATCTTGTGTGAATGAACAGCATTTATCTTCTTTAAGGTTGTATTTCTCTTTATTTTCAGCATTTTGATTTCAATCATGAAATATTCCTTTGACATTTTTGACCAAACTTTTTTTCCTCAACATTTTGACTCTATTGTCAAAATAAATTCCCTTCCCTTCATCTTTACACACCAATTAAATCGTCAAATGAAAAAAAAAAAATTCCTTTCTACATTTTCTTTGATTTACCCCGACAGTCTTTCACAGCAGAAATAAGAAAACCAAAGTTACACCTTTAGGACACTACTTGAGAATTCACAAGTTTGTCTAAACCAAAGCTGCTGTCCAGGTTTTAAAATCCCACATTTATCATGTTCTCCATTTCCCTCTACCATTGAAGCTGTCGTCAAATTATTGTCTCGTTTTATCCTCTTTAGTATCCTGTAACAACTTTTACTACTCCAGACTGTATAAAGTAACTTGTAACAGGCCCCCATAGCATGTGTGCTGAGTGTTATATGACTTTTTTTAAGGATAGTGGTTTTGTTTTGCTGCTGGTGAAGTAATGAAAAGAGTCAATGGAAAAGCACAAAGTGAAGACAGCTGGAGCTTTTGGTCTGTGAGTGAAAATTTAAACAATTCACAAAATGTTTTTTTTTTTTTTAATTCCTATGTTTCTTTAAATTGTTGTCTTTAGACAAATAGTTTTGATTTATATGTATCGCAAAAGACATTAAAATAGTTGTTTTTATTTTGCCATAAAATCTACAAAGGACATACTTTCCCTCAGATATGCACCTTGAAAGAATGTGGCGGCTGCGGTGGAAGGAGGTTGATTTAGTCGTGCTTTGATGCTCTCTCTAGTTAGAGGCCTCCTGCTGAGCAGTGACATCCTGTCAGCGTGAAACCTCTTCTCATTCCACGGGTTAGACACTACATGACCACAAGATGTTTGTGTCAGAGAGAGGGAGACGCTGAAAGGACTGCTGATACTAACAACAGCTTAAATTAAGTTTCCACATTTTACTGACTCAATCAAAACTCTCTGACGAGCCACAAACTTCCACAAATTATATTTTGTGTTGTGGAAAATTTGATGCGATGGCATTTATCTTCATATTAACTGTCTTCAAGATGTTCGGCAGAAGTTTGTGTATGTGTGGTTGTTTTTCCCTGTGGGTCTCTGGGTTGGCCTTGTGTTTACCGAGTTGCCTGCTCTTGTTCAGCTTTAGCTGGAAGAGAGTCCATGTGACCCTTAATTGTTTCTCTTTCTGTCCCATTACAAACAAAATCTTCAACGCGTTTTCTTAGTGTGAGGTGTTATGTTGGAGAATATTAGAGGACAAGCAGCATTGTAAAGAGCAAGCAACAAAGCAGATAAGTCAAGGGAAAAGTTCAGTGCTGGGTTAGGTTATAAAACAATGTCCCAAGTAGTATATTTTTGTGGTATATTTTGGGATATATAACAGTAACAGTGATAATAAAAAGCAATTCAAGATTAACTGAAATCAGTTTTGGCAACAGGTAGTGCATTTGTGATTGAACTGCAATTGCATTCAAATGGGGCACATGTGAGCTCACATATGGTGTTAGATGGTCCTGGGTTCAAAACTTACCTGGAGTCCTTCAGCATGGAGTTTACATGTTCTGCCTGTGCATGCATGGGTTCTTTCCGGTACTCCGTCTTTCTCACACAGTTGTTTTTGTGTATTTTATTTTTTTCTTGTGTGTGTGCATGGTTGTTTCCTATTTGCGTCTCTGTCGCCTGATGATGAACTGGCAACCTGTCCAGGGTGTACCTTCCTCTTTCCCACTGTCGACCAGATATCCTCACCAGTGATCCCACAAGAATAAGCAGATTTAGGCTGTAGATTGATATTTTGCTGATCTTGGAATAAAGAGTGGAAAATTTGTAAAATTTACTATCCCTATAATACTGTTGGTTTGTGGGGCTTATACACATAATACAGCAGACTTTGTGCTTCTCACAGTAAATCAACAGTCTTCTGACACTTGGAAACAAATTTAGATTTCAGAACATTTTTCAGCCAGTCATCTGAGAATGGAATTAGTATGGTCCAACTGGAAACACGGTAGAGAATCGTCCACCTAAACTTGACTGGGCAGAAAGAACATTAATTGGAGAATTGTCCAGGAGGCCCATATTAACTGGTGGAGCAGGAGAGAGTCACACCCTGAACATACAAATGTAGGGATGGCAGGGTTGCCATCAACATACAATTAAAGTATTGTTGGATACTTTTCTTAAGAAGAAATTGTGTAACTAGTTAGAGACTAAAAGGTTGCTGGTTGTAAATTATGATGATTTTTGGACCAATCCTGTGTGGAAGCCTCTTAGATGGTAGGGAAGCTTAAGACTTTTGACTGGGATTGTCCTGCTAGGTCGTCCCCACAACTTCACAAGCCAAACACATCCCTGACCTGTAGATATAATAAATTATTTAAACAGAATGCCTATGTTTGATGTAAAATATGAAAAAGCTATATATCCATCTAAAAAAGCTCTCACGATGATTTTCATTGTTTTTTTACTTATCTGTATGGAAATGATGACAAAGCCATTTTTACAACTTTGACTATGGAACATTTCTTTTGCAGCCATGTTAGGTGCTAAACTCCTTTGTTAGGAACTTCTGACTATGAATACACTATTAACATTTTAATAAAATCTTATTTGTCAACAAGAAAGCTAATACTTGTTGTAATTTTTATTACAAAAGATATTAAATATTGCACATGAAAATTATTTTAAGCCTGAAGCAATTGTATTGCTTTTTTCCATTACTTTTACATTAAGAAATCTGGTTTTCATGTTAGAAAAAAAAATTATCATCTGGAAGTCAGAATGGCGAACTTCAAGGTTTTTTTTCTTAAATCTCTTCATTGTTTCTTTTTGTATAGACATGCATACATAAAAAGTTTAGATTTTACAATGCAAGACTCAAGATCAATTGTAAAATGGCAGCTTAACATTGAGATGCAGATGATTTTTAAGTTTTAGTTTGCTGTCATATTTTGGTGCTGTTTGAAAATGCAGCACTTCACCCTGACAGGTGGGTTGTGCAGTAAAAGAAATTTGGGTCATGAAAAGTGCAACCGTAAGAATAACTTCAACTTCAAATTTACTTCTTCAATCATTTAACTGAGTACCACACAGTATCCCCAGGGCTGGGTGGAATTTGTTGCAATTACTTCTGCAGGTAATTAGAAATCATTATCAGTGTAATAAAGCAATTTACACAGGCCTCAAGGGCCCTCAATGCCATAATCTAAATGTGGGCTGGTGTAAAAAAAAAAAAAACAAACAAAAAAAACAACCCAGGTCTCGCAATGTTTTAATTGCACAATGCCTGTGGGTGGTTGAGGTTTCAAATAGCTCTGATTGATGCTGAGGTAACAAACAGGTAACGAAATCGTTAAGAAAATAGAGCCAGGGAGTCAACAATGAAAAACTACTAAAGGGTGCCAGAGATCCAAAACAAAGCCTGGTAGCTTATAAAAATGTTGAACATCAACACGGGAGCTGTATAACATTTAAAATGAGTTAATATGTCAATCCCATTTACTTTGTTTCTGTTTCTTTTTTAAACATGAACCATTTTCCATTTTACAAAGGAACAGGGTTGTTGTCTTCCTGACATGAAGGAGACAGATAAAATCCTCTTTTAGTGCAGACACTCCCCCTTGAAATCCCCTCATCTGTAAACACCAAAATGTGAAGTCCTAATGAGGAATGATCCCCACTCCTGCCCTGGTTTAAAAGGGAGAGTCAAGCAGCGTCATTGACCCCGGTTCTCGACTGCACGTTCCAAAGATTAAGCAAACACTGGTAATTGCCCCCGAGATCAGGTTCTGTTTTGACTGATGTCGCCCCCATGCCGCCCAGTCTGTATTTGATCTGCAGCAGGATGGCAGCAGTGCTCTTCATTCACTCTTCACGTCTCAGCTTCATGAGGAAAGAAGGCCAACAACCGAGAAATAAGAGAGTGAAGACTTCCTGTCAGGCTGTTGACTCGTCAATTACTTGCATGTTTCACCAAGATGAGTCTTTGCTTCTTGCTGTGGTCATCCTTTGACTGCCACTTACACCTTACAGATCACCGCTTTATTATTTCTCCTCTTGAATTGTGCTCAGGTTTGTCAGTCACAATAGTGACTGTGACTGACCATCTTCACTACTGAAATCAGGAGAAGCAAAAGAAAGTTGAGCACAAAGCCGGGGAAAATGCAGCTGAAAATGTCAATGTTTCATTTAAAAGGTTCAAGTTTGTGGAATCGGTGGAACTCAATAACACCCAAGATAAGGAAAGTCTATATTTCAACTTCAAGTTCGTACAGCAGATAATTACTTTGCAATTTAACTAGCGATTGGTAAGAAGTCAGCAGAAATGCTGAGTGCTGTAGCTTGGAGGTCTGTGGAGGTTTAACCTTCCTGCAGACTTAACAGATGGGATCATTTGGACCCATAAGCTTTTTACCATGGACACGGTCCAGTCTGGTCCCAGTGACCCAAAGTGCGCTTTCATGAGTTTTATTTTATGGTTTTGGGAATTGACGGTCTGACAGGCCAACCCTCCTGTTAGGACAGATGTCACGGTTGCTGTCCGACCGTGACATCTGCTGTGCTCCTCCTGAACGTCAAGGGATAAAAGCACTCTGTCATAAGCCATAGTCTCACTGCAATATCAGCTAGATATGGTTGTTTCTGCTCCAGTTCTGACCAGCATGGTTTTTTCCGAGGCATTAGCACCTACAACATCTTACACTATGAAAGCTACATAGAGATAGTGAAGTGTAGCTTTTCTCCACATCATCAATCTATGCACAACAGTATTTCATCTGTCGAAATGATACTCAGAGGATAATCAGTGTCATGTCAGTTAAACTTCATGAGTCTGTACTTTGCTTAAGCTGACCATCATTTCTAACTAACTAACCATAACTAAACATACAGGAAAAATCCATTATGTGATTAGAGAGAGTGACTTACAGATAGTACCATTACAGATGTTATCGTCCATTTATGATAGTGACTTGCTGTTTTGTTGTGTGCAACTCAAACTGTTCTTGATTTCAAAAAATGCAATTTAACATTACTTAATTGATTTGAAATCCAGGTGTTGTAATTTAGTTTTGCTCCCTAGTTTTAAGATTTCCAAGTTTTGTTACAAAATCTGATGACAAATGCCCTTCAACGATTAGTCAAGTTACGACAAGGATTATTAAAAAGAGGTGGTGATAAACACACTAGAAGGTATTGTGGGCCAAACCCACACCAGCTTATTTAATCAAAGCCAAATATTCAATCACAGACACAAACAATGACATGCATTTCTAATTAATTGTAATTCCTTTTCAAGATCTCACCCTGTGGTGATGTTGGAGGTTTCAGTGGAAAAAAATACATTAAATTTCATGCTTCCATGGTGGATAACATGGTCATTAAAACAAGCAATTCCTCTGCGCTTTTACTGGTGCAAACAAATCACGTCCAGACGGCCAGAGAAAGCAACATTAATGAGTCACATGGGGCTGGTTACAAAAGCAAATTCCCCAATGTTGGGAAAGGAAAACGTAAAAGATCAACTATCAATGAACTTGTTTTATTGCTTTAAATATGATATAAAAATTCCAGGTATTTATTAGCGTGACTTGTGTCAATATGCATGGAGAAGCTATTTGAAGGAAAGTCAGAGAACCGGATTTCAAACCGCATTTTCAGTTTAAACTCATAATGATTTTTGGCCCCTTTTCAAGCAGATGTCAACATCAACATGACATGCAGACAAATGATTGCACAGATGAGCCAGAAGCTCTTTGCAGTCAGTCATGACAACCTCTTGGAGTGTTACAGCTGACCCTGTCAACAGGCTTGGATCAAAACAGCCAGGAGCCCGGCAGTGTCGTGGCCGCGCCTGACCCGGGAAGATCAAACCCGAGGTGGGGTTAATGCCTGCTGGAACCGTCAGTCTGCTTTTCATTTTCTACCTGCTGAATCATCACGCTGTGTTTTGTCGGTCTCCGGGGAATAACTTTTTATTTTTCTTTTTTCAAGTATATTTGACATGTCGATTACGGAGGATTTAGTGATATTAGGTGAGTTCGCCCCCAAATGAGTCCACCCTGGGAGCAGCTGGGGGATTAAAAGGAGACATTTTTTCCAAGGATGAAAATGTGCAAGAGAAAAATTGTCATTCCGTCTCTTCAAAAGCGCACATGGAAAACACAAACTTGGTCTTAAAATCTCTTTCTAAGGCAGTTTGTGCATTTTATAGATTTAAACGATGCTGCCAGTACATTCAGTGATTTAGGTTTGTGGATCAATTAGTTTGCATTGCCAGATTGTCTTTATTGATTTGATAATTAAGCAGTTAGTGGTTAGCAATATGCTCTCTGACAGCCAAGGGGAGGCTTCAGACTCTAAATGAGGTATAATTGACAGCCTGTGGGCAAAGCTAATGCTAATAAAACTGCCTGACAACGCTGCAAGAATGTTGCCTCTATTAATGAAGCACTACCAGCCTCTCTTCTGTCTGGTGCCAAGGCACATGTGGAACCTCTAAAAGGGCTGCATTTCTGGTGGAGTGAATTACCCCCTCAAACCAGTCACACCAGGATATCAGGATGCAGCGCTGACTGAAGTTAAAAAGATCCAACGCAGGACCTAATCCCCTGAAAGCATTACTGTATACACGCAAGCTCACGGGGATGACTCGAGAACGATTAGACCCGAATACACACACAGGAACTGAGTTTATGGGAAGAACGGCGATACAGTAAACACTGAGTTAAGGGAGAGACGGCTCAGAAAAGTTCATGATATGTGGGTCAACTGCTCTCAATCAAGTCTCCAACGAAGGCTGAGAAGATGCATTGCTTAGACGTGAGGTAAGTTGTGCTTTTGGGTAAAATAGTTATTGCACAGCATCATTTTCCTCGTGTTTTACGTTAGATGAACTATTACAGGGAATTACAAAGGGATCTAGAGGTAGAGGAAGGTAGAGGACCACAGTTTAGTAGACACAACAAAGTGGCAGACAAGGAGAAACATGATGAAGAGGAAGAAGAAGGATGAGAGGGATCCTCCTGTAATTGGTGAAGCTACATGGGGGCCGATTCAGGCCCTGGGCTGATATTAAAGTGACCTGAGAGGCTCCAGACACAACAGGGCCTCTAAACAACTCTGGCTCCACTGTGGAATGAGCCGCCCACGCCAACCCATTTCAGACTGGACCGCTCTGCAGGATGGGCCGCCAGTTTGGTTCACAACTGCTTGCAGCTCAACCTCCCTCTTTAGCTATGGATATAGATATTATCGTATGTTATTTGAGACGTTTAAAGACGATTCCGCTCAAGGAGTTTGAATATGACATGAAAAAACATATTTTATTATTTTTTTATTACCCGGATAAATAAAACACACTACTTCAGTCATCATGAAACCATCAGTTCTCAATTGCTGTATCTCTTTAATGACAATCATTAAGTCAAATTCCAATTTAGCATAATGTCTGTTTTTTTGGATAGGCAGTCAAAACAGCTGCTGATTTGTAAAGACTGGGTAGCAAAGCAGTTTGGTTGCTGCCTGAACACAAATGGTGTTATTGCTCCCTTGGGTCTTGAAAATGTGGTAACATTTCGATTGGACTAAAATCAAAATATCTTGGCACTTCATTTGAGAAACCTGTTTAAATAAATTCCCTAGAAAAATGTTTAGAAAATCTACTTGAGTGGAGGTGAACAGACACACTGGTTGAATGTGCCTGCAAACACATTCAAGACTTGTATTGTCATGTATATATTTAAAAAGAGCTAAAAATAAAAACAAAATTGAAAATGTGTGTGTTACTTATGATGGCCCCTCCTTTTGCTCAGCGCTTGTCTATTGGGATGAAGGGTGTACATTTTCTTCAAATGCAGCAGATAAATAAAGTTGCTTTTAATCCAGATTGATTTTGGCTTCTTGCACTTTTTTATGATTCAATTTCAGTATATTTGGACATTTCAGAGTATTGCCCACCTTCCAGATGCAATGTTGTTTAATTTAAAATCTACAAACACATGAGCGTACACCAACACTGGCAACTTGGGGAGTATTAATCAGAGAAGCAAACAAGAGGCCCCCTAAGGATCCACAGCAGAGGAGGGAAAATCCATTTAAGTAATTATTTAGTCCTGCAATGAACAAATCTGGATTTTAATAAACAAAGCCGTGTAGGGAACAGACTAAATATGTGGTTGGAGATGCTCCGAACAGATTAAATGAACATTTTGACTTATTTTTAGATTGAAAATGCTACAAGTAGCAGGAAACTAAGACCTGGACACACCATCCTCAAAGTGAAGCACTGTGGTGGCAGCGTTATATGCATGATGATGTATGAGCAATAAATATAGAGCTAGAACTACAATTTAAATCTGTAGTAATGTGTTAAAATGGTCCAGTCAAAGACTACATCAGAATGCAGTGTAGAAGCAAAACTAATATGATGATGATTGAAGAAAGGAGAAAAGCCAAAGGTTTCGGTCTCTAGACTCAGAACTGAGCGTCCAAAGCACATTTTCTGATTTTTATTTTTCAAATAATACTCTCTCACCTAAGAATACAACAAGGTTGTGTGCTTGTGGGTGTGACACGATCAGTGTATCTGAAGGCCTTTTGCAAGTCAAGTGATTAAATACGTGTAAAAGTGGGAATGGCACAATATAAATAGGGATTAATAAAAACAACTGTTCTCTTTGCGAAAAGCAGACGCAGGATAAGCAATACACGTTCCACGCAGATTGTTGTGTCTGGAATAATTAGGAGGTCACTCTAAAATTAAGACGCTACTGCAGCGTCTCCCCCAAGGATATTTTGATGCAGCTTAAACTCCACTCATGCTTTGGAACTTGTGGGAAAAGAAGTGTCATGGAAAGTTATGGATCTTTTTGTTTTCTCATGGAGCATTAATAAACGTATGGCAGAACTGCCATGACGGTGAAGAAAGCCACTTGTCAGTAGAATAGAAACACAAAACTGTAAACACTTTTATAGCTATGGACACAGCGAGCTTTATTTGGTTTATCTTTATCAAACCCACGCTGCGGCATGTCCATGTGTCTGAGCCACACATTTCCCCGAATTGAAAACATCTTCATTGGGATGTGTAAACACATTTAAAAGTCCTGATTGTCCTCTTTTTTTTTTCTACAGTTTGGTCCTGCCTGAGACCTGATTTTCCTCTCTTTGATGTGACTTTAATTCTCGTCTCCTCCCCCTCCTGCACCTAACATGTGTCCCTCATTACATCACGTCATGCCAGAGAACAATCAGTTTGTCAAAACACATCTCCGGGCTTAAAGGGAAAAGGATGAGAAAAAGCTACGAGGAGAAGCATGGCTGAAAACCGAAGGGACAGTCAAGAGCATTATCTAAGCGGTAACAGATAGCTGCTCTTCACATTGCTGGGCCCCGGGCCTGGCCCAGGGGCCCCTTCTCCTTGATGTTCGCACCGGGTCGCACTGGGACCAGATCAGGGTGGCTCATTGAGTGACAGCTTCAATAAGGGTAATTACAGTGGGCTGCAGGGCCCAAGTTATGTAGTCTGGCAACTCCACCCACTGTGGAGACAGAGTGACTGTGTTAACTACGGTGTTCGACCAAGGTAGGCATCAGTCAGCCAGCGCCGGACCTCACAGCAGTAAACACAGACACACACTCATCCACACAAAGGCTCACATACACACACCCATATGTACACACACACATATATATATATATATATATATA
>CAEGAE010033266.1:0-89220 GCA_903067095.1 Girardinus metallicus | reverse complement strand
ATCGCGCCGGTCATTTTAAAGATGCTTATTGGTTCCCCAAAACGATGAAAACCCGGGCATTATCATAAATCAATAAAACCCCCCTGGGTTTTATTGATTTATACTTAAAGATGGGATGTTATGCCACTAAAACTTAGCTTTCGTCAACAACTCAGAGGCGGAAGTGAGAGCGCTGTGCAACGCAAGTAATGTTCCTACCGGAACACGGTGCGCTAAATAATAAAACATAAATTAACAAAGCTTCGAGGCAGGTCAATTTTCCTCGAGGAATTTTAATAATCGAGGTACTCGAATCAATCGAGGAATCGTTTCAGCCCTACATTATTGTACCAGTTAATATAGAGCTACATGCAGTAAAGCTTTAAAACAGTTGATTTATCCCGTTTGACACACTATACTGTGGTTGTCTTCATCTAAGTGAAGGATGAAAATGTGAAAAGGGTAATGTGTGAAGTTAATATTTACTTGTGAAAAAGTTAAACCAGGTTGATAAGACAGTGGTTATGTTAAACATTAATTTTGTACATAAGAATAAGGTTTAACAAATAAATTTAAACGCAATCTGGATGCTAAAGGCAGCACTTTGATCGTCATTCCTCACTTCTATTTTATTATCCTTCAGATTGTGCTCATCCCTGTTATAGCAGTCCTGACACTCGGGACTTGTAACAATGACAGTCTCTTCAGTATTATTTTATATTCAACTTGACAACCATTGGATAGTTTTAACTGACTCATTCATTACCTACATAGTCCTAACCCAAGCTACTCCAACCATGTGAGCTACCTGTTTTGCATTACTTTAAGCATTGCACTATCTTCAAATTGATTGATTCTGGGTATTTAATAATGCTTAACAAATACAATTTTGGTGTATGTATTTATATTCTCAGGAGTATATATAGTCTTCAGTTGTTGAATAAAACTTGTGCACTCTCTTTCATTCCAGAAAAGAAATGGCAAAAAACATAGCTATTTCTATTGCTTTGACATTAGAAAAGGCCTCATGTCCATCACTCCTACACATATCACAACACAGCATCAGCTTGGTACTTACTATAGCCAAATCATAGCTCCCTTTCTAGTGCCTGAACAGTTCAGCCCTCTGACAATCATTGATATTCCTGATTGTAATTCATAGTATGCAAATTGAATAACCAAAAATGACCACACTACCTTCTTCGAATGTAAAATTTTGATTGAAAACCTACTATGGTTGGTCAGCTGGACTAAAAAATCAGATTTTCTATGTCATCCTGAAGTCTGAATTTGATGATAGCCTTCATTCTCATTTCTTTAAGCCTCATGGCAGTTTTGGTAGGAGCTGCAATTAATTTAAGTGCAGAACATAATCACTTTCAAAGTATTTGTTTGTTTTGCTTGACATTCTTGATTCCATGATTGATTGTCTATACAAAACAGAAAACAACAGCTTGATTTGACAAAAATTAAAAGAAATTTTACTAACAGGTCCAAGAAAGATAACTTTGCTTACATAGCACCCATATTATTTTTATGCTGTAAATAATTTAGTTTTTTAGGCCTGATTACTTTGGTCATCCACTTGTTAACTTATTCTGTTTTTTATTTTTTTTCCCATATTTCACTATGGCCAAGAACAAACCTGGGGTGAAGTTGTAGACATAAACAGACAAAATCTAAACAAAATCTCTGAAAGATCTTGATAACATGTACAGTGACGTTTCAGTGTTTATCCACAAAGCCACTAGTGGTCAACATAGTTGTGGAAAAACCATTCAAACTTATTACTGAGACACTGCAAAGAATCAACCAATAACACACAAACAGTATTGGTACATATCGGTTAATGGCCTTATATGGTACTACAAGCACTATCACTACAGTTTAAAGCTGGTGTTTCAAACAACCTTTTAGTTTTAATTTATTAATGTTTTAAAATAATATTTAAAATTTCAAACTACTGGAGAAATACATGAAAACTATCCAAAGCCTCTCACCTTTCCCTCCTGGGCTTCACTCATGGCATGTCCAGCTGACGTTGTCCTGCGTCTCTTGTTCCCACCAAAGGTGCTGCGTCCACCCATTAAACTGGCCATTCCCCCTGCGCCTTGTGCTGGTCCTCCTGGTGCAGCCATTCCACCTGCTCCTGCTGTTCCCGGGACCACTGTGCGGCCTTCCTCGTCAGTCAGAAAAAAAGTTGACCACATCTTGTTTAAAACAGAGCGCAGCCCCAGATATAAATCTCAGTCCGTTGGGTGGTTGAATTGATTTGTAGTTTTTGAGGGATAAAAATGGAAATGGATTGTTTACTCTCAATTTGTGATTGTCCAGGAAATAAAAAAAATGGGGGTAAGAATCCCTATCTTCAGGTGTTTCTGACACATAACATTGAGTCTTAGAATACAAAAGGTTCAGAAAAGATGAGTTTGAGGTACTTCATGATAAAAAAAATGCAAAAATAGACTACAAAGGAGTTTTTAGGAGTGTTTCTGGTACTTGAATACCGGTGGAGTGCCGAAGGCAGAAAGACTACTGGAAACGGGATTGGAAAAAGAGCAAGGAAAAAAGTAAAAATAGAGTCAAAGATTATGGTAAAATAGAAGTGGAAACATCAACATTAACAATGTTAGCACATTCTTAACTCTTGTTTCACTGCCACTCCCATACGAGGGGCCGTTTAGGACAAAATCTATGTTTTGTCTCTCACACACTCCTAAAAACTAATACACATACACAAAATATTAAAATTGCACATATATACTATTAAAATGTGACACATACAATTTTTCTTTCTCACATGCATACATAAAAGACTAAGATTGCACATATAAAATAATAATATACAGACTAAGTTTTATTATGTGTGAGACATTTTTTGTATGAGTGAGAGGGACTCATGTTTGGAATGTGTGAGAGGGACTCAATTTTTGTATGTGTGAAAGTGATGTCACGGAAGAGGCGGGACATAATTTGGAGATCAGATTGCGCACGCGTTGATATGACAGTGAAGTTAGCTTCAAGTTGGATGTTGGAGTGCCATGGTGTAAGCGGCGTTTAGCTCAAGGTTAATCCGATTTATGAACGCTAATTTCTCCCAGCCATTCTCTACCACTCCCTCCTCAAGCATTCGGTGGTTGACTTAGGGCTCTACTCCGGCATTATAGCTGATCTCCAAATGATACCCTGCCTCTTCTGTGACATCACCTTCACATACAAAAAATGAGTCTATAATTTATTAGTTTATATGTGCAATCTTAGTCTTTTATGTATGCGTGAGAGAAAAATTGTATGCATGTGTGATATTTCATTAGTGTGTATGCGCAATTTTTGTATTTCGTGTGTCAGAGAGAAAAATTGTATGCCTGTGTAATATTTCTGTAGTGTATATTCGCAATTTTTTTATTTTGTGTATGTGTGTGAGAGAAAAATTGCACATGCGCGTGACATTTTAAGAGTATATATGTGCAATTTTAATATTTTGTATGTGTGTGAGTTTTTAGTAGTGTGTGAGACAAAACATAGGGCCCCTCATACCCCCAAGACAAATATAGTGTACTGAGATTAAATTACACTGTGATTACATTCAATGTTAACAAGTAAGTTAAAGTGAAAGTTAGGCTACTATACTGTCTGTAAAATTATAATGAGACTGACATAAAAAGAAAACACTGTAAATGCGCGAAGTAGACAATGAAATGCTAAAAAATATTTCAAATGCATCAATTTGTATTTTGTATTATACTAATTTTATTGCAATTTTGGTTGAAAATTCCTTTAAATTTAGTTGGATTCAATGTGCTAGGAGGTCAATTTAAAATGGTAGATATAAACAATCTTTAAAAAAAGCTTCTCAGCTTATAACCTTCAATATATATTCTGATATCATTTGTAAAATTGACATCATTGTCAAGTCAAAGACTTTCACATTTTCTGAGACTTTCTGAGTAACTGCTGCATGGATATGCTGAATCTGGAACACTTCTTGCTGGTTCTGTAAATGAAGCAGCTGTGCTGCTGCATTCCACATGGATGTAGTGACAACAGACTTGATATGCAATCCTTTTTGTTGTTTGGAAGAACGAAACACATCCCCCAGGGAGACCACAATCCTTTACCGACACAAGAGCGTCTGTCTTGTTAACAAGATAAAGAGCTGTACAGCACAAGTTTTCAGAGGTGCTCTGAAAGGTCCATGTAAGTGTGACAATACCAAAAACAACACATTATTTTAACAGCACATTTTTCACAATGTGTAACATTCCTGAAGAATTTGACAATCAAGTCTGCTTTTTTTTTTTTTACCAGGTGTGTCCTGTACCTTGCAAAAATAATCATCACAAAAATAATAATCACACTGCTTTTGTCAAATTTCTTTCACATCACAACCTCATATTTCAGGGTGTTTTATTTAGTTTTTTATATGAAAGATCAACTCAGTAGCAAAGAATTTTAAAAGGAAATTAAAACTGTGATTTGCAATAATATTATAAAAACTACAGGAGTTGTTTTATTGGCTCTATGTTTGATAAATGCTATCTTACTCTGGCATAAATTCACAGCCACTTTTAATTTTTGATTTGAACATAGTTCTGTAAAATGAGATTGAAATGTTATTAAATAAACTGACCCACAGTTGTATTGATTAGTCTTCATGGTGTTTGTTCACCAGAAAAAAACTCTGATGCTTTCAAAGAACAGCTTTATTTATATTGAGACTAACTGACACTGTGATTACCAATTAGGTTACTTCTAAAGACAAAGATTACAGTAAAAACATCAACATGTTTGGTAGCACCAGGACAAGATATGACAAGCTGAAGTGGCTGGAAAAGTTTTACACAATACTGTGTCTGTCTTGTACTACAACAGTGTTGTTTCACTTTTGCTTACAGCTTCTCTAGCATCACACCAACATTAGCAAAGTAAAACATGAGACCGGCTTCATTACACTACGTTACAAAAATTTAACAAAGCAAAAACTATTTTCATACCACTGTCAAGAATCAAAGTCTTGCTCGTGGTTTCTTCATCTCAAGGTTAAGTGTTGCCAGACACAATAGTTAGTATGTAAGGAAGGAGTTCTAGAAAGGAGTTCCACCAAACTACTAAACTGCAACCAAAACAACTGTGTGTGAAAATCTAAAAAAAAAAATCGCTTTTTTTGTCTCAAGAATACTTTAAATGTGGAGCCTAAAGACAAGCATAAGAGCAAATTATGCTACCAAGATAGAAAAGTATTTAAAACTCTGCAATAAATCAATCTATGTCTTTCTTTAAAACATTTTACTAGGTATTTGAGTTCAAATCAACCTGGTAATTTTTTCCCAAATGTAAAACAAAAATGAGTGGTTCTATTTTCACAATAGTTATTTACCATTGCATACTTTCTTAATTAGCATAAAAAATGCAACCAGCATTTCTTTGTCATAATGACAGTGATAAATACGCATCCCCTGGGTTTCCGAATGCACAACAGTAATCATCAACACCAAAAAGTATTCACACCTTTCATTGCAGCTTATTATAGACTGATGCAGGTGGTTTAGAGCATTAGAGAGTGTTGAAAAGAGTATTTGTACCGGCTAAGCATGATCTGTAAGAATAAAATATTCTCTCCATTCTTCTTAAAGCTGGTAATCGTGCTCCTTATAAGGCATCCAGTAGGACAAATTGGAAAACCAGGAAAAAGCCCTCTGTAGGTTTAAACAACCTCGAAAAACTGCATTTAACAAATCCATGTGAAGGTCTCAAAAACATAAAAAGCTCCATGGGGTTTTTGAATCACATCTTATAGACTACAGACTCCGTGAACACTATTTGCAGGCAGCATTTGAAAATGATGATCAGCGGCTTTTTTCGCTCCAAGCCCTGCCCTCCCATACACACAGAACACATTTGAGAAGCTAGAAAAAACACCACCATGCCAAAGTTAGACCCATTACTTTTATTTTGTCACACTTTAACACTTGCTGCAAGCGTGCCTCACATTATTCGCCGTCACTTCACAAATATCACAACAATGACATTAACGAGGTAGCTGACCTGTTTGCTGACCTGCTTTTTGTGTGTGTGGTTCTGCTCGGAGTGACGCAGGGCAAGGTGGGGCGAGGTGAGGCGAGGAGAGGGAGTGACAGAGGGTGGGAAAGGGGTGGAGGTCAAAGTAGCTTGGTGTTATGTCTGAAGCAGGATAGGTTGGCGGGCTGGAGGGGTTGAAAAATAATACAAGTTAAATGCCACTGTGTGTGTATGCACATTGAAAAAAGCACGCTCTGTGGCAAGTTCCATGTTGCGTGAGTGTATTTTCTGGTGCACATTTGCATATAGAGTTTCAAGAATAAAATATATGTTTGTTTGTGGAAGTGTATGCACATTCCTCTAAAATACTCAGTTTCCCCAAACTAAATGCCTAAAATGTGTTTGCGTGTGTGAGGTACACAGCCACTCTGAAGCTTTTGTAAGTCAATCCGTATGTTTATTCTCACTACAACAGTTGTGCAGAATGATTTTTCCATTTTTTCCATTTTAAATACACTTGAAATTGTATCAGATTACACCCACTCAAACTCCGTCTCTGTTACTGTGTGTACATGCGTGCATGTGACTCCTCCATAGCTATTTTTGCCCCCCACCTGTTAATGACTATAAAGCCGACTGAGGGAAAAAGGCCTGTAGCTGGGGGGGTTGTGTCAGCTCAACCCTGGCTGATGGTCTCATGTCTGCAGCTCCCACTACCATCCTGGTGATTGAAGAGGCAATAGTAGAGTCAACACCTCGAAGACAAGTATCACAGCCGGTGGGATGTTGGTGGGCTCACATGGTCTGGTGTCAGGGTGAAGAGATCAGTTTCACCAGACAGTGAAAACCTGATACTCCTCTGCCTGCTGACACAGGCACAAGCACTCTGTCAAGTTTGCTACAAGGGGCACCAGGATGTGTAAATGCTGATCTGTAAAGTATACACTTGGAGAATGATCAGATTTAGGGTTGCTTTATACTGGATTTCTGTCCATAGCCAGGTATGAATCTTTTCTAAATCGCTTTTGCCAGCGGGAAATGTCAGACACAATTATATAAACTCATTATTTCAACACCACATTTATCTTGCAATGGAAAAAATGAAGAATGTTTACTCTTGTAACTTACTTGGACCTTCTTCAAAAGAAAGATGTAATCCTATTGAAATTCTATAACTTTTCAAATCAAACACTTCCAAACATATTTTTTAACATTTTCCTGGAGCAAGACTGGTCACTGCGAACTAGCATGCTGACATTTCTTGAACAAAATGGTCAGCAAAAAAGCATTCTTTCACTGTCATTTTACATTGCATAGGTGAATAACTAAACCCCCAAAATTTTGCCTATAACTGCTGTTAACTGATCATTTATAGAAAAAAAAATCATTAACAGTCTTGCTTTAGTCTGAATATTTATTAAGTCTTCCATCTTTTTAGGGTGCATCTGAGTGTCTTGTCCTCCTGTTGTCTGGGATGAAAAGAAAACACTGCAGTCAGATATGCCTGGCATTGTGATTAGGTGGTGCAAGTGCATGCAAGAAGGTCAGACACACAAAGACGGAGGGCTCAGTGTGAGGGGTAGAAAATAAGGATGAAAAAGAAAAAAAGTGTGAGAAAAGAGGATAACTCAAAAATGAAGAATAGGGGGACAAGTCATGCAGAAAGAGTTGCCTCCCTTCCCTCTAAGCCTGAGCAGGAAAGTTATTAAATGAGTGGGTTTTAGTAATTCTTAGTGCTCAGTCCACAATTAATTGGAAAATATATTAGCTTGTTTATTACTGTCATGACATTTTGTGAATATAACTTCTACCTTTCATTTGGTGCTTATGATGTATAGGGACTGGGATGCCAATGGAGCATACTTATTTTAATAACAATGAGATTAAAGTACGTATTCTTCTGCATGCAACATAAAAATCTGTGGAGTCTCAGAAAGTGAAGTCTCCTCCAGGGCTTTTTTTGTGAAATGTGTGTTGTTGACACCCAAGGTCAAATCGTCCTTCACCTGAACATCCACAAACCGAAAGGTTGAGAACATCTTCACACAGTCCACATCTGTGATGAGTGAACGAATTCTAGTTTTGTTCCTCCTGCAATCCACAACGAATTGCTTAGATTTTTGTGTGTTAAGGGCCAGATTGTTGTCTCTGCACCACCTGGCCAGCTGCTCCACCAGGACTCATCTCTGTTCCCCAGGGATGAGTAGTGCCATCTGTAAACTTTACATACATTAGTGCTATTTTAGTGGACAGGGGAACAGTCATAGGTGTAGAAAGGAAAGAAAATGCAAATCGCATTGTAAAGCGGATAAACACAAGTTTGTGAAAAGTTTTGAATATATATGTTTGAAATGTTTACTGTTGCATAAATCCTCTTGCATGACTCAGATTACTCAGACATTTTATTTATTCTTTGCTCTTACAGAACTGTGGAGTGCCTACACTGTAACATAGGTCTCTTACAAATTTTATATCCTTTTGGTATGAACAGATTATTCTTATTATTTGACTCATCACTTAACATTAATGTCTTAGGTTTGATTATTTTGACATTTCTAATCACTGCAGCTTTTATCCTATAACATATGCATTGTGTATGATGGTGCACAGAGGTCACAGTTATAGTGTCTATAAAAAGTACTCACCTGCTTGGATGTTTAACACTTTTTTATTGTTTCCACAAATCAAACATAATCAGTAAAATGTAGCTTTTTGAACAGAATAAAATGACAAAAAAACCTTAATGTCATGGTAAAAACCGATTTCTACAAATCAATAACAACTGATTAAAGATAACTTTATTTATGTTGTTGCATATAGATATTTAAATTGACTGACCTATTTCAATACAAGTCCAGCTGATTGGTGCTAGTAGTCTCACAATGGATAGAATGAAGATCAGCTGAGTGCAGTGAGTGTGTCTGGAAAGTCCATTCACAAGTTAATCAGTTTTTCTGCCTAACACTGCTGTATAGAGACAAAAGAATACTCCAAGCAAGTCAGAAAAAAGTTATTGAAAAGTATAAGTCAGGGGATGGATACAGAAAATCTCTAAAACCCAGTACATCCCTGGAGTTCAGCTAAATTAATCTAGAAATGGAAGGAATGTAGCACATACGAAAATCTAGCTACATCAGGTTATAACTTTTATCTTCAGGAGTAGTTTTTATAGGCATTGTAAATAGCTTTAATACAGCAGAAAAAAATTTATTAAAGCTATGTCCCAACACATAGTGTTATTTTAGGAATTATAAGAATTAGATAAAAAATTAGAGAATATATTTCTAAAGAACATGTCATTGCTTCCCACTGACTTAGCAGAACATCACCAGGTTATGTTTATTTAATCCCTGATTATTTGTAGGTGTATTGTTGGATTGTTAAAACCCTAGCAGCATGAATAATTTAAATATTACACTCAAATACTCATGAATATACAACAAAATAATTTGCCATTTTCCACCTGCAATCTTGATCTCTGTCTTTTTTCAAATTGCGTCTCGTTATTGATTCCATTGCACTACCTGTAGCAAAGAATTTGTCAAAAATGTATTTTAAAATAAGCCTTTTAAGTGTAAGTGCTGCCGCTTTTGTTCAGTCTCTCATGCAATAGTGACCATGACCAATTGATGGCACCATGTGAAAGGGAGGCATACAAGTGGGGAGGAGTGAAGGGTGTAAAACTAAGCTGCCCTGATCCCTCAGGAATGCAGGGAGTTAGAACACTCACGTTGTGTGCTGCAGGAGGTGATGGGATTACACCGACACAATGGGGCATCTGGATGTGGGAGCTACCAATTTGGTGCAGAAGTACATGTTCATTACTGTAGAGCAAAAATTGACAACTGGACTTGTTGTTAATCTTGTAAAGTGTGCTGTTGGCAGTTTCAGGGAAGTTCTGTGTATAACCTATTTTTTGCAACTTCATACTTTCTGGTGCAGCAATATTTGACAGGAGTTTATTCAATGCTGTCAATCAAAGATGCAGACCAAAAACAGCATACCATTACACCAACAGAGCATAACATTGCAATGTCATTTACAAACCTTTTAACAAAAAGAATAAAGATGAGTGTTTAATCAGAAGTCTTGGAGCTTCTGTTTATTTGAGGTGTTTTGGTTGTATTGGTTCTTTCCATGTGTTGTTTAGATGAAGTTTTCCAACTTCAAAATGCCTTTGTGAGACTTCTCCAAGAAGGGCTCTGCTGAAATTGATTAAATTGAACAAAAGAGGATTTTATTACAGTCACCTTGTGTTTCTGGAAGTTTTTTACACCAAATGTTGAATCTCTGCTGACCTTTAAACACAGTCCCCTTTTTTCCATATTTGGAATCACTCAGTCTATAGTTTCTACTGTCTTTAAGCAGTTCAGGCTTTCATACCTTGTCTATCTTGATCACTCTCATGGTAGTGTAGAAGTGTGCTCCAAGCCCAACCTGAGGCCTCGAGATCTAACAGATTCTCAGGCACTACACATGCAAACTTTGTCCATCCATTGCCATTATTAGTGGAATTTTAGAAAATAACTTATTTTAATAATTTGCATATGGTTAAATACCCCTAGTAGCAGCAATTTCACTCTTGTGAAGTTTATTTTATCTTCACCCTACAGATGCTAGGTGGTACCGCACAAAAGTCAAGGATGGAGTGCTCCGTGATGTTCAAGGTTAGGTCATCCCAATAAAGAGTTACAATGCTGAGTCAGAAATATTGTTTCCCAGACTCACAGTGAGAAACCTTCTGATAAGCCAAGAGTAGAAAGCAGTGACCCTGTCTAGTTAGAATAGATCTGACTGTGCAGACACTGAGCATGTCTGTTTACTGTTCTCATTCTTTCAAGAATTAATAAAATGTCTTTTGGGTGAAGATCACAGATCTCTGTTTAGTAATTAAGAGTGACAGTTCAGTGTGGAAGAAACGCTCCACTCCCTCCCCCCTCCTCCCATCCCTGTATTCTTCTCTGTTAATCGTTTTCTAATAGATGACTGTGTGTTTTTTAAAAACTCAATTGTTTGTAAAAGTTGTGTGTTTCTTTTTCGTTTTAAGTTATAAAACGAAAAAGGGGGGGTTATAATAACATTTTTTTTCTTGTTTCCCTTCAATGTAGGTCAGATTTTTGAAGTTCACAAGTAGTAATTGCCCCATTGATAGATTCCTCTAGATGAGCTTTGTACCTCTGCTGCTCATGCAGAGGAGGATGTTCTTCATCAATACTCTGAAACCTTCGTAGAACAACTTTATTTACTGAGGTTACACATGAATGTTGCAATACAAAGATATTTAAAGAAGTTACTCTAGCAAAGTTAAGGGAAAATGATCTGCTTCAACAGGATGTCAGACTCTGCTGAAATTAAACTCCAAAGAACACTAATGAGTCATCAATTTAAGACTCATGAGTCCAAGACGTCCTTACATGTCTCTAAATAGATGAAAGTAATGTGGAAGGTTGACTCCTGTCCTTCAGAACTGAAGTCACCAGCTTTTTAAATGGTGGCTGAGACTGAAGTAGATACAGGGGATTCTGAGACACACAGGACTGAAGAGGGCGTCAGACTAGATATTTTGGCAATAAAATCTTGTAAAACTTTACAAACAGGCCAGGAGATTAACTGACATGATCAGCATTATATGGATGCTGATAGTCACAAGAGTATGTGACTATCATGTCAAGCAGCATTTGATTAATAAGCAATGATAGAAGACCTAACAGCTTGTTGGTATTTAATGAGCTGTTATGTAAATTGTCCAACTTGTCAAAGCTTGTGTCTTTTCCTCTAGATACTTTTCCAGGGACAAATTTCTATTCAGCTCAGTTTGGGTTTTAGTGGAACAATGGCTTTCAAAATGTCAGTGCATGTAAGAGAGATTTGTGAACTTCCGATTTGAAAAGGGAGGAAAGCTGTGATTTACTCAAAACAGAGTTGGAGATGGTTGTATTGTGATTTCATTGTACGATCCACAGTGTTCATTGCTGTCAAAAACCACAGTATAGACAAACATATAAAAACGGTCAGATTTAAGAGTGTATGAAATGAAATGAGCCAATAACTTTCATAAAATCACTAAGGTAGCACATGGCAAAGTCTCCACATATTAAAATATGGACATATTGACATCTTCAGGAGACAGCCAGCACAAAGATGGAAAAAGCCTTCCAAGGTTAACCTGAAAATTTAACCTCAGGTTAACCTGAAGCAGGATGGGGCATCGCCAAGTCGCAAGTAATCCTTAATGTTCTATAGATCCACTGGCAGATTTGTTAAATTATTATAAAAATCTACTTTTGATATTTTGCCATGATAAAAATTAAGGAGTCTTTGCCAAATATAGCCAATTAGAGTTAAATTAGAAGAGAGAAAAAACATGTTGTAAAGAGCAATTAGACCGTAGGTGATGGGTAGCTAGCTGTGACAGACTCCATCCTAAAATAACACAAGATGGACTACATTTAGTGATCACATTAGCTCTGAAAGCAGTTGGTTGCATCAGATTTTATTTAGAGGTGTAAGAGCAATGGGTGCTAAATTCAAATTCAAGTTGCACTTTCCATTGTATCCATTTATTTTCTTTCTATTATGTGCTACCTTGTGTTAGTCCATCAAAACTTGTGGTTAAAATTATCAAGTGGCGTAGTAGCTTTTGCTTATTCTAAATCAATATTGATTTAAAAAAAAGTCACTTTTAAATCAAAGTGATTCGCTGGTACCACCAAACAGCTTTAATGATTCAAGCACAATGCTTCACCAAAAAGTTATAATAAAAATGGTTAATTGGTTGGCTGGCTCTCAACACAGGTCAGAGCAGGGAAAAGACCTGGATTTAGCCTGGCTGAGGGTTATGAGTTCAACCTAACAGGATTATGAAACATGCTTACTGTACAGCCCAGACAAGTGTAAAAGCTCTAAAGTTTTTTGGGACCAGCATGTGACCAAGACCCATTTAAAATTGAAGAAAAAGAAATGAAACATTTTATTTATATTTCCATTGCAACTCTATAGGTTTTTGCCTGTAGTTTGTTAGGTGATTATTTTTATTACAGTCAATAATCAGATCCTTCATTTTATCTCACACCACTGGAGTGTGGAAATTACAGTGTTGTTATTATTTCCAAATCCCGAATAATGAAATGAACTGGTGTCTTGGTAATTTTCCAAACCAACAGAAAAAAAAAAACATTTTGCAAAGCCAACAGTGTTAAACATTTGCAGTCAGAAGACCTTCAAAGATACATGAACACGAAAGTTACTCTTCACCCACATGCAGGTTCAAAAAATAGAAAAATAACCCAATGCTTTCAGAATATCCTGCTTCAGTTTATTCTCACTTTTTTCTACATTCACTTGACTTTCACACATGTATTCCTACTACCAATGCCACCCTCCACCTACATGCTCAAGTGTGCAAGCCAGCAAGGCATGAGAGATCCCAGTGGTGGAACAGCATGATCTAACTAACTCTAACCTGTGTTCCCCTGTTAACACATTCTGTTTGTGTCTAAAACCTGCTGCGTGTGATTTACACAAAGGCATCTGGTGAACAAAGGTGACATTGTGTCGTTTGTTGTTCTGCGCTTCCGGTTTCTATCTGCTGTCTTTGCAGTCCTTTGATTCTTTTAATAATCCTGTACAATATTGTATTGCTGCTACTCTTTCTGTTATGTATTTTTCATCCCATTGATTTTACTACTGGCTCAAAGTGTTTTTGTCCTAAATGAAGCCTCAAAAGGAGCTGCTGCTGTCATTACCTCTTTAATGTCACTGAATAGAAAATATGACTGGAATATAAAGCGGAGTTCTCCTGTTCACTGTCGTCACATACATGCTCAGTATGAGGGTGAGAGAGAAGGTACAGCCAGTACCAGGAAACACAGACACACACCCATACCAACATTTCAGAGTAGCCAATTAAATTAAAAGTGATTTTTTTTCTTTATTTTTTACTATGAAAGGAAGCAGAAATACCCTGAAACAACTCAAGCATGCATAGGCAGGATTTTAATTAATTGAACAAAAATAATTTCAGCTGTAAAACCTGACTTTAATATGTGAATTATGATTTCAGATGCCATTAGATGCTAAAGCCGGAAAACCTTCTGTATTTTAACAAATACATTGCAAATTTAAAAAATCACTTTCGAAAAAAAAATTATCTCAACTAACAAGATGTTTTAAAATTTTTAATAAATTACATATCCCAGGCGTTTTCTAGCCACTCTGCTCCATGCATAGCACATTGTTACTTCAACAGTTCTTTGTTGTTGTGCACACTAATTAGTGCCATCAGTGTTCCAGACACGAGCAAATCACTTAAGTGGAACTTTCCACTGCAAATCTTGTGCCCAGGCACATCCGGTGACGCACAATGCTGCAAGTAAGTGAGCTTATTTGATACAGCAACAGACTGAACAAAGCTAATAGGTCTAGCTTTTTGTCAGCAATTAGACTTTAGAAAGCTGAGAGATTAGAGTGATCTCTACTTAGGCCTGGTACCTGGATTTCAGGATATCATTGTGTTTTATTAAAGGTAGAGATGGTAAAGTGTATGACAAATAACCTACAAAATCTTACTTGAATTAATTCTATGCTTTGCCTTTGTAGGAGTAATGTTTCCCAGCCTTTGCAGCTTTAATGATACACATGCAAAAAGCCATACAAAACCTCTTTAGTTTTATCTCATCTGTAATTCAAGAAGTATGTTAGAAAGATTAGCATTCATTCTCAGATACTGCAAATCATTTAGAAATGAACTAATTAATTTAAAAACATTTCTTCATCATCTCCCTTTGGATCAGATAATTGTGGTGGATCTTTAGGTAGATTATTTTTCCTTTCTTGTCCATTTGAAACAACAGGGGAGAAATTGTTGTTTATATTTTCTAAATTTGTATTTTCAGTACAGAGTAAGTGAAAAATATGGCAGTCAGAGCTGCACATTATTGCTGGTATTTATTTCGTTCTGTTTTCTTTTATTTTAAGTTGTCTCAGCAGCGCCCCCTTCAGACCTTAGTGCTCTAGGAAAATGCCAATGTGCCCAGCTCTGCCCAGACTCCCACACTCCCATCAACTATTTTGACTCTGTGTGATATTCTGTTTTTCTTAGGTGCTGTCCTAATTTTATATCAGACTGATTGAAAATATAGCTGAAACAATGATTTTTGTGTTTTCCCAGGTAATCTTAGCTTGATTTACATTTGTTTCAAGTGAAATATTTGGTTCAAAAACAATTGCTGTATTATTAGGTTTCTGATCATAATCTATGGATAACTTGATATAGCCAAACTTACTATTTCAAATCAAAACATATGTCTTGAAAAAATTCTTTCAAGACAGATTGTTTGTTTGATACAACTCGTGTCATATCAAACATAATTTGCATAAAGTAAGTGAAACTACACAAACTGATAGCAAAGAAGGCGTTGAAAATGAGCAGGTACAAAATAAAGCAGAAATCAAACGCATCACAGTTGTCCAAAACTAACTGAAAACAATGGTGTAAGTGACCTGAAAATAAACCCAAGTGCGCTTTGATGCATCTTTACCCAATTACCCAACTTGTATAGTCTATTCTATTGTTTTCTTTTCTGTTATATTAACAACATGGTAATCCAAAATAAATCTAAATAAAATGCACTGACACACAGACTGTGCCATTCCAGAAATTAAAAGAGATATGATGCATCCAGAGATCTTCCAGACTTATTGAACATTATAACTGCCCTTCTCATAACTGAGAGCTATATCCTCAGGTTACTCTGCATCAATCAAGGAGAGAGAGAAAAACAGAGAGCGAGAGCGAGTTAAAATTATCCACCTAAAGCCAATCCTCCTCAAGCTGATCAGTGAGCTGAATGGACTAACAAGCTCAGGGACTTCAAAATTACAGGCAGGTAAGAAAACCTTCTTTCTTTATTGAAGAACTTAGTTGCTGTTTTATGCACAAAAAAATAAATGCTTGATTGAACCAAAATATTACCCACAGCGAAAGGTTGTCATCCAAAAGAAAAAATCTGAAAATAATGCTGCCACACTCTGAGGTCATTTCCATTCGTTTAGATTATCTGAAGTTTAAAGGAAAAGTATATAGTTTTCAGAGTTTCCTTGTGATTTAATGGTTTACAAAGAGTCCTAGTTCAGGAAAACTAGACTTAAGCCTCAAGTTCATAGTTTTTATGTATTGAACTCTGCAGGACTGCCAATCCCAGTTTTTTGAAGGAAAGGGAATCCATTCAGTTTGAAGGAACAAATTACATAATTTTTTCTGTTAGAGTCTTACAATCCAAACACAATATGTATTCTTTCAAGCATGTTAATAAACCGGGATGTCTAAGCTACAAATGTGTATATATATATACTGTGACAATTAGTAAAAGTAACTCTTTAGTTTTCCCTTTAAATGAGCTAAAAAAGCATGGCTGAATGTCTCACCATTGTGTTGGATTAATTCAAATCAGTTTTCCTTTTAATTGCAACAATATTCAGTAATTTGGTCATTGTGTATTTTTTAAAATCATTTCTTACAGATTTTTTGACCAAAAACTGCTGGTATGCTAATAAATTCTAGGAAATCAATAATAAACCACATTTTGGTATGTTATTAAATTCTATGATTTTCTTGAAAAAATGCCTCTCATGTGCTGCAAATTACACATGACCTCAAATAACTGGATAAATATGGAATTATACAAACTTGTGTTTTTTTTTTTTTGTTTACTGCCTTAAATCTCCCAACATACATTTAATAAATTGACACTTGTAAATTTTATTGGTACTGGATTTTTTTCATACAAAATACAAAACAATGCAGTACCTGCATTCACTCATTTGCTTGCTTATTTTTCTTATGTAAAATGGATTTGCTTATGATAAAAACAAAGAATTATGCAAAGAAAAGTTAAGATAATCAAGATTTTAATGTATTTGTTATTCTTCGAGAATATGACTGTGATTTTAATTGATATATTTGATTTGTGATTTTAAACTCGAGTGTTTGATATTCCAGGTGTTGTGTTGAGTTGCTCAAAACATGTTGTTTTTGCTAGTTATAAATAAACAATAACACGGTATGCTAAAAACATAATTCACAATTCTAGCAAGGGAAGCACAATGCCAAAAAGAACAGTTGGTATAAGATTACAGTAAAAAGACATCAAATTAATTTAATTTTTACCATTTATTTATTTGAAATATCAATACATAAAGACGATCCAATGAGACATTTTTTTTTTTTTTTAAGTTTGATCTATCTTTGAGTCCTTGAGCTCTTGGGTCAGTGCATCGCTGATGAGGTTGAAGCCACGTGCAGCACTGGGACTTTAGTTTGACTCTTCTTCACGGGCTGGAGACAGATTAAAAAAGCCATGCAACTTGTAAGGATGATCCAGTCCCTTCTCAGATGTGAAGTGCACCTGTTGCGTGATAGGCCAGCTCTCGTGAAATCAACTAGGCAAATAACAGAGAAAACATCATCATTTGATTTGAGTTATTTCTCCTCAACACTTAATCACCATTAACCATTTTTTATGTCATTTGCCTTAAATGCAAGATTGTTCACAAACTAACAAAATCAAAAATCAGAGCACAGTTCACAGTGAGGTCAAATGTGACAACGATTAATATATAAATATAGTTTTGCAAAAAATTGAAATTTCTGATTTGTTGGAACTGATATTGAAACAAAAAATATCTTTATTACAAACTTAATTATTAATGGCTCTTTAGATTCTTTAGCCTGCTTTTTTCAGGCTTCTGAAAAAAGTCTGAAAGACAAATTTTTGTACTATGTTGCCAGAAACCTTGCATACCATTTTCTATTGAGTGGGCCCAAGCCCTTTCATGGTTTAGTATTTGAAGATTTGTGGATTATTTCATGGACCACATTAAAAATTCTCAAAACAAATGGAAGCTAAAATACTTAGACACAATCCTACTTGGCACACAATTAGCTGGCATTTTTGTGTCAGTTTCCTTGTCGCTGATTGGTTGTGCCCCCATCCACAGAAGTAAGTAAGTTTCAAGTATTTGAGGATTTTAGCTATTCACAGGCCCATGGATACTGGGAGTCCACTATTTTGGTGATCTGATACATTTGTCACAAAATATTTCAATCCAGTTAAAGATTACTCAAAAAAGTGTTGTTTTTTACCAGTTTTCACTTTTCCCACCAAGGAAGACCTAATTTTTGAAGGTCAACACTGCCTAAATGTTAATTTTATTGACCTCATAACCTTTGATTTCTTCAATATAGTACAAAGATTGTCTTGCCTATAGATTTTAGCCTTTGTGAAAGCTTACCTAAATGCCTGCTTCTATTTTCATAACTTTACTGGGCAAATAGTCGCAGAAAAATAACTCAAAAATGCTGATCATGCAGTTAGGTAACAAGTTACAAACCTAAGAGGTTATTGGACGTATGCATATATATGGAACACGGTTCACTTTGGGCAAATGAAAACACACATTGTGAAAAGATTACCGTACTAGGTTGTTGAGGCTTCAAAAATTTGGATGTTGTAAAATTCTTTCTTATTTTTAAAGTGAGGGTTATTGACGCCTCTGAAGAGTCGTCATATGTTGCTCAGAAAAATAAAGTAGGGTTTTATTTTAAACGGATAATTTCAACTTTTCTTTTTACTAGATTCCAACTTTAAGAGCAGGTATATTTTCACACACCAAACCATCACTTTACTGTTTATACATAAAGAGAAAACATTTGCATTGGTAGAACATGATATATAACATTTCATTACCATAATAATTAGCTTTCAAGTTATTCTAAACTAGAAGGGATTCTTTACTAACGTAATGGCAAAAAAATGTCAACAGTTATTTTTATTTAGGTAAAAAAAAAAGAAAGAAAAATATTTAAATTGAAATAGCAAATTTCTGAAAAGAGAAATTTACAAATAAAGTTGAAAGAACATAAAAAAAATTTATGAGCACCACCAGTAGCGGTTATATTTGATGTTGCCGATCAAGATGAGGTATAATTCATGACCTGTTAAAGTTAACCATGCAGCCAGAACCTAATGGGGAGGGTTGAATCACGCAAAGTACGAGGTCAAAGCCTGCACAGGAAGAGGCAGAGCAACTTTAAGCCTCAGACAGGTCAGGACCCTGTGTACATGTACAGTTATAAAGCAACTGGGCAGTCTAGCTCTGTCTAGAAAGGCTAAACTGGCACACAGAATGACACAGTATGTCAACAACTTCCAAGAAATCTTTTCTAAAGTTGTGTAAAGAACTTTCTTTAACTTTACAATAAAATGCATATTTCAATCTATTCCTAAGCCTGGTTAATCATAAGTTCCAAACATGTTTCATACATACAAGTGTGACAATGAAATAACACTTTCAAAGTTGACCATCATTTGAAAATCTCAACAAAAACAAAAGAAAAAGAAACATGTTAGGCGCTTTGTGATCACTTATGAAGAGACATGCAGAAAATATATTCCTAGAGTTCACAAAACAGAACACTAGTGTGTTTGTTTTTTGTATTTTTTTTGGATATCGTCACAAAAAAATGACAATTGGGCCTGGGAGAAAATCTATTGTTTTCCTCCAGCTGTTATTGAGGGAAATGCTGGTTACATTCAAATCACCAGATATTCAAAACATGACTTTTATGAAAGTCATGGAATGTTTTCTCAAAGGAATATTGCTAGTGTTTTGTGAAAAATGTACTTTGTTTTCTGCAATTAAACCAAACACTGTTCTAGCTTGTCATATTTTTTTTATAATTTTACCTCTTTGCCACTGATGGTGTATTTGTTTTGAAATTTGATGAGTTTGTTTTTTGTTATTGTTTTTTTTTTATTCACAGTGGCATTGTGTTTTATAGTATTCTTGTGAAGAAAAAGAAACAGATCTTTGCTTGCGGGGCATCCATGTGCTGCCACGTGTCGCTGAGAAGTATCATGGCTTTAAAGCTCCCCTAATGTTGTCTTTAAGTATGGCTTGTCGTCAGGTTAAGTCCCTCATGTTGTTGCTAAATCTTTTTATCACTCACTCAAAGGTAGTCTATCTACTGTCTGAAGAGAAAAAAAAGACATCATGCCTTTCCACGTCAAACTAGAAGTTGTTTATTGTGATTTCATATGCAGCAAAATACAAAAAGCAGCAGGAGTTCCCTAAGAAATCCATGTGACTCTATGGACTGCAATTTCCGTCACCAGCTTGCGTATCCATGGTAACCTACTGCAGTATTGTTTAGTGTTGCTATTGCCATCTCACACTTTAGCTCAGAGTTGTACCTTAAATTCAGGACAGACAGCCCAGCCACCAGGTCTACCATTTTGTTGCCTCTATGAAAGGATGTTGGCTGCTAGTTCCACTGTAACATCATTTCAGATATTGCTATGGAGCCAGTCCAAGAAGAAAATGCAGCAATCTCTTACTTAGGGATATATATGCACATGATGCATATGTACTTGCAGAGACAAATTATCAACCCTGTTTTCCATAGCATGACCAATAAGAAGCCATGTTGTAATATTTTTTTATGCAGGTCAGTTCTAAGCACTGCATTACAAACAGATTTGTTGAAAACTTAAACTTTAGGTGAAGCAATAGTAGCCACGGCTTTTCTTGAGTGTTATGTTACTGAAAGTTTATTCATTTATTTTAAAGTATTTTGATGACTACTTAATGTCACGGAAAAATAATTTCTTACTGCTTAAATGCCAGTACCAAAACTTCAAGCCAACATATGTTCAAACATAAATTTACACAGTAGTGCAGCAAAAAACTGGAATTAGTTAGTTTGTTTATATTTCAAAGCCTTTCTTTTTCAAAGTCACAGAAAGGGCACTACATCAGACTCAAATGTCCATGGTCTCAGTGGGTGTTTAAACTGGTGATTGGCTATAAGGATAAGTAGCTTAAAAGGAACAACAGCTTATGTGTTCTGAAACCTTTTTTTCTTGGCTTTGCATCACACTCTTTGGCAAGCCTCACAAACATCCTTAAGTTGTTTTAGAAATGAAAACATTCACTTTTGTTCCACATTCGTAAATTTAGTAGAACTCACTCAAATTGTGCTTTTTATACCTTAAAGTTATTTTCTTCTTAAATTAGGCATAAAAGAGTCCCATTTACAAAAATGTTTAAGAAATTGACATATTTTAATTTTGACGTTTTTCGCTTTAAGTCTTTTTCTCCTCTAAGTTAAGCAAAATATGCTTTTCAAAAACTCTCTTTGTGAAAGATAGGTGAGCATTAAGGTATAAAAGAAATCTATGATTAGTCAAAAATTTATATTTGTATGGAGTTCAAACTAGATGTTAACACAAATTTTAACAGACAAATAAATAAAGTACTATAACGGTTGTAAATTTGTACATGACATTTAGAAGAGACAATAAATGGAATTGTGATTTTAGATTGTCTGTGGATATAAATTTGGTTCATACTGTTTCTTTAAGACTCAACAGATGTTATGATTGTTTAGTGGGATCTCTGTTGGTAATGAGATAAAGTCACCATTTATGAAATGAAGAACATATTTCAACAAAGCATCTAATAAAGTTTAGCAGTTTGCATCAATTAATGCTTGTGTTTCGATGTGCTTCTATTTGCCCAGACTGTTTTTTTTCTTACCTCGTTCTCTGTCTGTTCAACAGGAAATGTTACTCCAGGATCTGATGGATGTTTGGAAGCTGAAGTTAAATGGATTACACTGAGCTGTCAAGCACAGGAAGTCATAGGAGCCAAGACTGATCACTTGCCTGGCACTGGCCCAACACCACGTCCTCGAGGGGGTGGAAGAACCTTTCACGATACATCAGCCAAGTTCTCACTGCCTGTTGATTTGCCATGGAGCCAAGAAACTTTATCTGATTCGAATAGGTTAGCTTAAGGGCGAAAAGATAAACAGTTTGGCAGCGACCTTTGTTCATTTCTGGATTATTTCCTCACTTTCTTGGCATTTGTGTTACTTATCGGGGTTTTTTTTTTTGGTTTGTTTGATTTTTGTCTTCCAAGAGGAAATTATGTCTCAAGTGAATTTGTTGAAATGATATGCTACAAAACACCTACATCCAACACAAATGACAGCCATTCATGGTGTTCTTCAAAGTAAAGCTTATTCTTGGGGAAACGGTCATTTATCAAGGGACTACATTCATTCTAACAAAACATGGCCAGAGACATCAGCCTTCTGAGCCTCATGCCTTCACCTGTGAGGTATGAGCAAAGGTATGGACCACTCCTGCCTCTTTTTCCCCTACATTCTCTGATTTTTTATTACTTTTTGTCATGTGCTGCTGCTGTGGGCACCATAGAGTATGACTATGGAATTAGTCCCAAATTTGTCTGTACTCCCGTTCCCCCAGAAGCAGATCCCAGCTGTTATTCACCACCTTCTGTGCCCCATGGACCAAGTAGCAGCAGTCATGGGAATGACCACAGCACTGGCAATCATCGTGGCACAATGTCAGATGAGGCAAAAGCCACCATTTTGCACCTTCGTGAGAGCCTTGTAAGGCAGAAGGAAACAATCCTGGACCAGAGGGAGACCATCAGAGAACTGACTGCCAAACTCACATTGTGTGAAGGGTTTGGCGGTCACCACAGCATTGGTAATCACAAAAGCCACCGTGGTTACGATGATAATCATCATGATACGCACTATAGCAGCCATCATGACAATCATAACAGCAACCATGATGAGCACCATGGACATCATGGCAGCCATCAAGGCCCATCATCACTGCATCATGGGCCCTCTGCACATCATGGCAGTGATCATCACTCCTCCCATGGCAGCCACAGGACAGACCTCCACCACCAAAAGGGCTCGTCATATAGCAAACACAGCTCTTTTTCGCCAGAACAGACTGGAAAGACGCTACAGACATTGAAAGAGAGGCTGGAGAACTTGCAGGTGAGTGAAGCAAAATGAATTTCAGACATTTTCAATGTTCACATTGACCTTAATTCTTAAGTGTTACCAAAATGTTGTTAATAGGTTGCCATGTCATGGTTTTGAAGTGTCAGAAACTGAAACTTTTGTATTTTTTTTATATTTATGTTAGCTTTGCTATTCAAAGTGCTTAAGTTTATCATACATAAAAAAAAACATAAATTGTTTACAGAAAGAACGTCACTGAGAGTCAACCCAGAGGCCTTCTGGTGGGAATCCAATAATGCTACTAATCTTTCCAACCGTGTAGTATGTAAATCAAAAACCAGAAACATGCACATCGTTTCTGATCTTGAAGTTTTGTGGGGGCATTTTGACACCTGTGTTTTGTTTACATTGGTCCAAATCAATTTATTTTAACTTTCACGTTTTTCTTGAAATCTTGAAAATTGCAAAGGGATTTGTTATAAGCAGAAAGACTTGCAGCCTTTGTTTGTTTACTCTACCACATCCGACAATGCAATGCATACTTCAATACAGGAAGGCATTTGAATTGAGATTGTAGCATGCATCTGGTACCTGAGTTGTACTGAGGTTGGATAGCATACTGTAAACAAATCTCTCTGGATTTCATTTGTAATCGTACTGAGACTACACCCTCCTAACAGTCTTCGTACATTATGCATCCTAGTGCAATTGTTGTGTTTATATCCATGTAAACAAACAAAACCAAATGGGGGAATGAACCAGAGTTTATTTTAATGGGGCTCCAGCTCCAGCCCTCAAGGACTTGTGGCCTCCCATTTTTAGATGTCTTTATTCCATCACAGTTGATTGAAATTGCTCAGCTGTACCTGAGCATGCCACAAAGTTGTGCAGAGGCCTGCTAATGAACCATTATTTGATTCACTTGTGTTGAGTCAGATAAAAGAACTTAAACATGCAGCATACCCACTCTTGAGGACAAACATTGGACACCACCGTTTTAAATGGACCAAACACTGAAGGTATAAAAACATCAGAAGTGTCCAAGGGGCATTTCTTGCTATTGGCATTCCAATCAGAGTAAATGAAAAAGACATTTAAAATTTGTTATAGTTGGAACTGTAAAAATTTCAACAACCTGTAATGGACTGGCAGCCTTTCTAGGGTGTCTTGTACCTTTGTGAAAGCTGGAATAGCCTGCAGGTAAAGATGAACCAGAACAACATAAATCAGGGACAATTGTGCAGAAGGAACAATATAACAATTGCACATATTTTAAAAACAATTTTATAATTATTGCAGTTTTTTAAAGTAGATCTTTAAATGTTGACCAGTCTCTCTTCAACTTATTTGGTAACGTTTTTATTTTAAGCATACTTCAAGTGAATGAGATGTAAAGGTCATTAAATAGATTATATATATTATCTATTTTCTTTAGAAAACGCTCAAATGTGATTATATGCTTTTATTATCCCAATTCAGAAAATGGGCACAAAGACATTTGCTCCTAGTCTAAGCAAAGCTGTCTTTAAGAAACCTGCCACCTGACACAAAAATAGGTGCCAGTTGCTCCAATCTACTGGCGTTGTTGGGCAGGACGGCTTATGGACGTAGAGCCTGATGCTTTGGGGAACTTTTTACCTTTAACTTCATCCTAGTCATTCATACAATCTATCCACATAATTGTGCCTGTGTACATGTATGTGAAAAGCCTCATTTAGTGTTCAGGTGGTCCCAGACTACGCTCAGAGAAATCTCATTCAATCTCCCTTAAAGGTGCTAGTCAAAATATAATCACTGCCAGGATTTATCCTGTGTCACTCCCTCCTCTAACAAGATGTCTACACCAGTAGCCCCTGGTCATGCACCGAAGGGCGCTAGCCAGCTTCACCTTCAATTACCTTCATCCCTCTTGATAAGGCTACTAACTGTGGCGTATATTGGCAGGAAACAAAGCCGGATTTGCCGGTGAGGAAGATGAGAACAAGCAAGGGGGAGAGGGAATGAAAGCTAATAAAGGCAGGGGTTGAAAGTGCTTTGAAATTTAAGAAATATCTTGCTAAACTTTATTTTTAGTACTACTTCATTAAGATATTATTGCAATAGAAATAAAAATGCTATTTAAAACTTGATGTCATTTTTCAGATTGAGACTCAGACCTCAGGTATTAGTCTGAGGTCTGAGTAGTTTATAATACTATATACATTATTATCTGCAGGCAAGAAACTCCTCCAGTTCCTACTCAAGCTCCCTGAGAGAACTCCTCCAGCGAAAGATCAATGCTCTAGAAGAACAGCTACACAGTTACAACAGAGACCACCATAAAGACCACCATGCTGATCCCCATGATGACTCGCATAATGATAACCACAACGGCAGCCACCATGATGACCTCCATTCTAGTCACCGTGGTGGCCATCCTGACGATAGCCACCATGATAGCTACCATAGCAGTGGTCACCATGGAGACCATCACAGCAGCCACCATGGTAGCCATAGATACAACCATCACAGCAACCATCATAGTCGCCATTATGACCCCCACTATGGCTGGCATCGTGGTCATCACTATGGTCACCATGAAGACCATCAAAGCAGCCAACACAATGACCATCATGATGACCACCATGATGACCATCATGGTGGTCATGATAGCCATCATGGCCACCATGAGTCACTCCATGGACCTGGACATCATGATGACCACCATGATGATCACCATGATGATCACCATGGTGCTCACCAAGGCACTGAGGACCATGAGCAGAATCACAAAGGGGAGCACCCACCCAGGCGTCTTCCTTACACTAGCAAGGAAACAAGTCTGCGGGGCCCTGGACACAGCAAGCTGGAAACAGTTCTCAGCCAACTACATCACAATGACCATGGTAAGCACACACACCCACACATGTTCTGAACTAAACATTTATACGAATCAGTTGCTATTAGTAGTAAGGTATTTTAGATTATTCATCAAAGTTACATGTTCACATAAATACTCAAATATCCTGTAGGTTACCCTTAGTTCTATATTTAGCAAATATTGTACATACATAATATTTCCATTTGTTACTGTTCTGATCCCAATTTGAGCCACTCATCTGTATTGAAATGTGACAGATTAGAACTCCTAATAAAACAACAAATAACTTTACGAGACCTTGTAGTAATAGGTATTATTCAGTGGAATCTGTTGAATAGTGGAAAAGTATGAAACAGTTGAAATGACTGCCTTCATCTCTAACTTCTGACGTGTCTCAAATCCTAAACTGCCCTCTTACAGGGATTGGCATTCACCAATCCCTGTATATTTACTCCTATATTTCCTCGGTCCTTTGTGGAGTTGTTAGCAATTTATATTAACATGTGGGAGTTACACAAGGAAGCACTAGGTACTATTAGCCAGTGTTGACAGGTTTCCTAATCCTCGTCCTGTACATGTTTTAGATGTTTAGCTGCTTCATGACACCTGATTTTAATTGATGGCTGATTAACAGGTTTTGCTGAACTGCAATCATCTGAATCATATGTGTTAAAGAAGGGGAACGTAAAACATGCTAGCAGAGTGCTTTGTGGAACAGAGAAACAGTGGTATAATACCTTAAATTCCGGTTTACTTCTTAAACCTTACACTTTAAGGTAGGAGTCCTACTTTGGTCAGTTAGCTCCAGTTACTTTTGTCATTTATATGATTGTTTTATTCATAATTTTATTTGTTTGCATTTTATAAACTACCACCAGTCATGACTTGGATTAAATTATACATAAGAAGAGATAGACATCATCTATTTCTACTTATGACTATGTTTAATGTGCCTCCTAAGTCGTCTTCGTTCATGTGTAGTGTGCTAAAACAACTTTTGTAGTTAACAAAAACCAACAACAGTGCAAACTAAGCTAAAAGTGTTGGCTTGGAAAGGAGTTCCAAGAACTGGCCATTAGCAGGCAAATCTCTAGCCTGCTAATGGCCAAAAGGGTTTTTTTTGTGAGAAAAGTGCAGAGCTATGTTTGATCTTTAGTCTTATTGGAATTAATCCAATCTTTTCTCCCAATCTTACCAGGAAACCAAAAGAAGCTTAAGAGTCCAAGTGCTTTCCTGCTTGAGTTTCCCATGAGGACCAACTACATGTATGCCAGGATGAAGCGATCAGTGGTCAATGAGATCTTTGCCCTGACCATCTGTCTGTGGCTGAAGCCAGGGGAAGGTTCTGGCCTCGGAACACCCATTTCCTATGCCGTGCCTGGGCAAGCTAATGAGCTGGTGCTAATGGAATGGGGCAGCAACCCAATGGAGCTGCTCATTAATGACAAGGTGAAAACATTGTAACATGGTCACATGTACAAAAACATCTACCAACAGATATGGCAGAAACTGATGCTACCAAAATGTGGATAAAGCACACATTAATTGTTTTGGTCATGACTGTGCATGTGACTCACAGAGCATTTAACTGAAAGCTTATATGAGTTCATGCCTTCTTATAGATTTGCCCATGCATAATTTTAAAAAATGACAATAAATGTACAAAACTATATATTTTTACAATATATCTGATTATAAAATAAACCAATTGAAGAAAGTGGGCAACAGAGTCAACTTCTTAACGATACATTCGTGTACTACTTTTCCCGACAGTCAAACAAGTTTAGTCGATTTACCCAAACGTTTCCCGTTCCTCATAGAATACTTCAATATTAATCTAAACAATAACATCAACTTATTTATGTTGTATTTTAAAAAATGCACAGGCTTTTTTGGATTTACCTAGGAAGAAAGGTTGGTAAATCTAGTTGTGTATATTTTGTTTCTCTAGGAAATTGGTTGAGGATATCTAGGTTTGCCTGACACTAACCTACATACAAATGAATGACCTACTAAGATTTCATTATACTACTAATCCCCTAATCTTTTTTCTCTGAAAAGCCTTTACGTTTTTTCCTTTTGAATGGAAAGTAGATGGTTGACTATGTCCCTTCCTTGCACCAGTACTGGGTGATCACAACAAACAAATAAGCAAAGCAATTAATCCTGTTACAGTCTTGTACTGACTGACCTAATTGTCTTTAGGAGAGACCAGGAAGATAAAACTATCATGTTGTTGTCTGTGAGTCACATGCACAGTCATGACCAAACCAATTAATGACCCACTTAAGTCCATGAATTCAGTTAGCAAGGTTTGTTGAATTGAGGTGATTTTTTTTCAATGTTCACATGAAAGGCTTATTGTTCAGAATATTAACCATTTTTGCCAGTTTGCTTTTTAGAGGATATTGCTGAGAGTAAAGTAAGCTGACATTGACAGGTTGATTAATCAGGGTATCACTTTAAATACCCAGTCTGTTCTTGGCTTCATTACTAGTGCTCCTCATAGCTTTCCAAAGGGACTAATAAAACAAAATTCAAATTAAAAGACTAATGAGCAGTGCACCTTTCATTTTGACAATTTTACTTTCAAATATATATTTTCAAACACTTGAAAACTTCTTTCTTTTATACACATACTGTGTGTGTGATACCCTTTTTCATTTAGTTTATCTTCAGTGCACAGCAACACATGATGAGGTCCATTGCTTGCTGATCTGTTTCATCTTCATATTATGGTATTTATGCAGAAGTTTAAAACACTATTGTAAACATTAACCTATTGCTAGTTCTAAACAGAAAAGCTATTTTTCCCCCATTGCTGCTAAAAGTGGCACTCTGGTGATCCATGGTTTTCTTAAGAGAAAAAGAAAATCCAAATAATCAAATTTCTGTTTTTTACTGGCAAGGGCAAATAAGTGAAGGAGCTTTATTTGGGTAGTTAAAGGTGTGGGGGATGGGGGGGCATTATTTTATGACTAGAGAAAACTCTAGTCAGTCCGGGACTTCCTCTACCCTCTCATTAAAATGGCTTTAAATCGTAGAAATTGGGTGAAAATTTTAATCTGCTTTGAAACTACAGCTTTAAAATGTTCCATAACTTGATATTTCTAACCAGCTTGTGCCTAGTGGCAAATCAACATAATAAAATAATTTCTCAAAAACAGCATTACATCCAACTGATGTAATGCTGTTGGACATGGTGTCCACAAATTTACCTATTTTATTCATTTATTTTATCATGTTGCATTTCAAGATTTCCACCATAGTAAGCATGAATGAAACTAATAAACCATTTGGGTCAGGGTTATTGACAGGACATAGCAGGCATTTGTGAAGACAGCAGTATAAGTAAGATGAGACAAAGTCTTCAGTTTTAGTTTAAATAACAGTTTTTTCTACCCTTTCCTTCTTTTCTGGTTTACAGGCGGTGACAGTACCAATAACTTTGACAGATGGAAAGTGGCATCATGTGTGCGTGACATGGTCAACACGTGACGGCGTTTGGGAAGCTTACCAAGATGGAATGAAGAAAGGTTCCGGACAGAATCTGTCAGCCTGGAATCCCATAAAACCAGGAGGGATCTTTATGTTGGGTCAGGAGCAGGTGAGCCGTTTGTTCTAAGTATTATTGAGCTGTTAGTCTGTACCTCCTTTTTGGGGTTTTATTTATTTATGTTATTTATGTGCCTTCCCCTCCACACCACAGGACACAATGGGAGGTCGATTTGACATCACTCAGTCTTTCTTGGGAGAGTTGTCAGATCTCCAGTTCTGGTCCAGAGTCTTGACAGCCAATGAGATTCACACCCAAGCAACATGTGGAAGCCACCTCGTTGGTGATGTCATGTCGTGGTCTGAAGAGCAAGTGGAACTTAATGGAGGGCTGACTGAGCTTCCTTTTGAGCCTTGTCACTAAAGAGAAATATTGAATTCTCACAGGCAAAGCAGTAGGATTATATGATTAAATGCATGTGTCAAAAATGGATGGGGAGTGGAGAAATATAATCTTTCTGCCTTCTCCACCTACGCGTTCTCAGCAGGACTGCTTTGAAAGCTACCAAGAGCGAGCTTTGGATTTACTGCTGTATGGTCACGACTGCGGCTGCTCTGATGGATTCAACACACATAATTGGATTTCCTTTCAGCAGAACAGCGACAGAAGTTGCTGGATGCTATTGACGAGCTTGCTGCAATCATCACAAACATTAGAACAGGGTGAAAAAGAGAGTAAAAGGGACAGGAAAAAAGCCTCATCAGCTCCTCAGCAGGATTGATGTTGTCACAGGATGTGTTTCTTTTACAGGTCAAACCTGGCATTTTTATAGCAATACTCGATAATGTTAACTTGTATACATTATATTAGTATTTCATATTGAAAATAATGCAGGCTTTTTGAAGAAAAACAAATACAATTAAAAAGAATTAAATGGATGGGTTATGTGTTGTACCAAGTTATGCATGTTGTCAACACAGAACTCAAAAGCTTTTCAATTGACCGCTGTCGAAAGGTTGTTGCGTAACAGTGAGATGGTTTGATGTCAGGTGTGACACGGTATGGCTTCAAGCCACCTAACAGCATCAAAACAGGTAAACTGGCCTACAACGTGTCAGCGTGTCAACGTCTCCTGCTGAACTGGTGGCTTATGTTAGGATTTACCTGTGAACATCTGACCTGATCCTGCCTATTTCCAACCAGCTCAAACCTTAAGGCAAAGGCAGACCTGCAGGTGCACATGATCAGAAGAGCTAAAGAAGTGAAAGAGTATTGCTGATCCCATGGTAGCAGCTTGTACCTTCAGTTTTTTTTTTTCCTTTTTGTACATGTACATGGTAGTAGATGGTCTCTTTCCAGTGATTAAAAATACTTTATAATATATTATGTAATATATTATAAATATATATTTGTTATATAATATATATTTGTTACATTGTAAATAAGTAAAAAAAAAACATAGCACTTTCCTAATCTTTACTGACCTCTTTTTGTTTTTGGAGCATATTTTCTGTAACAAATTGTTGAAATCAATCTAAGTTCGGCTTTAAGTCAGGCTTTCTTGCTTTGACCTGTCTATGTGTTAAAAAGGGATATTAAGTACAGCATTTAAAAAAAAATTAGCTTTAAACATCTTCTAAATCTTTTTTGTATGCCAAAGTATGAAGCACTTTGAAATGCTGTTCCTGTTTTTTCTGTGATAAATAGTGGGCCAAATGTGTGTTACACTTCTTTCAAACTTTTCCTTTGTTTTTTGTCATTTAGGCTACATACATGTACTGCAGAGAAATGTTTGCAAGCTCTTAACTCAATATGTAGAACAATGGTAGCACCATCATCATTAACGTGAGATCTGCTTATTTTCGCCTTTGCTGTATATTCCAGCATTTTGATAGCATTTGTTTTGTTCATTCCTGTGTTTGTCTGTATGTATAAAACATGTTATAGTTTAAAACAGTCCCTCCCTCAAGTATGAGCCAAAAATACATACAGATTTGTAAAACTTGAAGGAGGAAGATTATGAATAATAAATGCTGGAAAATGTTTGTAAATATACACCAATTTTGAATAAAACAATTTAAAATAACATTTCTGTAACATCCTGTAGAGAACATAGATTTAGAGTGTACCCAGGCAGTTCATGAGTCTTAGTTATGTTAGCCTCTTTTATAAAAGTACAAAAAGTTATTTGGTGTTTGAGGAGTTAGTTCAGACTGAAGTGAGCTTCTGCAAAGTAACTATCTGTGATAATTTGCTTGCTAAATAAAATTGTGGGATGATGGAAGTTGGCTGCTAGTCAGACACATTGTCTTTTAGCTGGCTTTAGCAGATTAAACTATTCAAACCAACAATAATGGTCATATGCATTGGTCACAACACTTTGCAGACAATGACAGTGGACAATTTCATAATAGATCAGTATTATGTCTGTTTGTAAGCAGTTGTGTTAGCAGAATTTTAATGCATTTAGGCATCAAGAAACAGCAAACACAACTTGCTGAAATTAAAGCTGAACACTGAAAGGGGTAAGACTTCGAACATAGTCCCTTTTATGTTGGTTTGAGTATTTTAGAGATTGCTGACTGCTTTTTAGTTATTATACACAACCTGTGATTTATTAAGAATTGTTTAAAATTGATCAAATACCCAGTGAGTTGCAACTGTGTGAAGAATATCAATGGAGAATGGACAGATTGGTTTGAGAAGATAGAAAGATAGTAACATTTCAGATTTTGAATATGGTCTGCAGCAACTGAAGACTAGATTCCACCCCTACAATCTAAGAACAGGTCAGTGAAGCTTTAATTTGCAAAGGCTCACCAAAATTGAACAGTAAAAGATTGATGGAAATTAATGTCTTGTCTAATGAGTTTTGAATTCAGCTGTTGCACTCAGGTGGTATGGTCAAAACTTGATACAAACAACATAAACATTTTGGTTATATCATGGGTTACATCAATAGGTCTAAGTTTAAGACCATGTAAAATGAGTAATTTTCCTATCCCGTAGATAGTGTGCACTCACCATATTGAAGGCCAAGTTCAAAAACAGAAAACAAAACAAAGGTGTACACATTTTAAAGTTACAGTATATGGTGATATGAGCTATTATTTAAGCTTATTCCTCAGCCACCACAAGGACATAAAAATAGACCTTGCATCAATTCTAGAGAAAAATGGCAAGTTTAATTTTGAAAATAAATAAAACACTTTCCACAAAGCATTTCAACATCTCACCCTATTGGATTGGAGTTTAAATCTACAAATAAATGGGATCTAATACTTGGATGTATCTATCCTTCTATTAACTTTCTGTGTTTGGTCTCATGTGGTTTAAGCTGGACTGGAGCAAATGTTCAACAGTCAATGATAAACTGACATTTTTCACCCTGTAGAGGTCACAAGCCAACCACAGGGTAACACACAGACAAATAGGTAAAATTTAGGGAAACCATCTTAACTTAACATCAGTGTTTTGGATTGTGGGAGGAAGCTGGAGTACCCAGGAAGACATGCATGCAGAGGGAGAACGTTCAAGGTCCACATGTTCTTGAAGAGGCAACAGTGCAAACGACTACTCCATTGTGCACCCTGCTTTGATGAAGCAACTCCAACATGAGCACCAATAAGAGCATATCATCCCACAGTCACACAAGTTAGTTAATGCATACAACACTAACATCTTGTTCAGTGTAAGATCTATGCTTCTTTTACGGCCATGTTTGTTGCCAGTTTAAGGGGCATTGTGGAGACACGTGAAAAAATGTTAATAAATAAAACTAAACATTTTAACTAAAAATTTCTTGGCATCATTAAAGAATATCCATTTCAATTCCTCTCGCAGCCACTAGAGGCTGTACATTCCTGACATTCTCTGAAAGAAGGGGAAAATGGTGGCGTCAGTACTGCCAGACTGATTTGACTATCACACTCACGTCTACTTTACATACAGTTGGAGAGCCATTAATTTGGTATTCATGCGTGACACTGCGTCAGACTCTTGATCCTATCTTTTGTGCTTGTTGGTAATAGGAGCTTTTGAGTTTTTCAGACTTTTACAAGCTTTGGAAACCTAGCTTAAATAGAAAAGTTTTGTTTTAATGGAGCAAAAAAGTGAAATCTAACTTGCATATCTGAGATCATAATGGGAGTAAGCAATGGATTAACTTTGCTGGAAGGAGAAACGACTAAAGCCGCCCAAGGAAAAAGTAATTAAGTTTTTTTTTCTTTCTCTAAATGGTGTGATAGCCCTTTTATAGTTTTTTTTTTTTCCCAAAACACTAATGACTTTTCACATTCAGAAAAGATCAAGTGCTTCAAGTGGATTGTTCCTGTACTTGAAAAATCAGTTATTTTGCATCAAAATGTATTAACTTTGTCAAGTGGTTTTTAAAACCTCACTGTGAACTCATTGTTCATTTAGTTGTTTTTTCTAATAATTTAATTTCTGAGCTTTTCCTGCTTTGAAGTTAAGTAACCATGAAAGCTGTGGGTTTTTTTTTTTTGTAAATTATATGGGAGGAAAACATTAGTGTGCAGCCATGCTAATAGTTTTAGTACACATTTTAAAATGATTTTCTTTCCAAAGTTAAAGTGAGAAGGTCTATGTTGATATTTCTTAGAGAGACAATGACACACGTTCTTATTGTAGTCTGTGTCTTGTTCTATGTGAACGCACTTCACGCCAATATTCCTCAAAATTCAAGTCAAAACTATCAATACAGCTTGATTGTAGGTTAAAAATATATGTGTCTGTACTGCTGAGCTGATGTTGGGAAATTAGCTCATACTTTTGTTCGGGCTTTTTGTCTTTTAGCTTCATTCAGTGACCACAGACAGTTGGCTCATTACTTATCTCTGCTCTGCTTCCTGCTCACCATCGTGATACTGCTGCAGACTCTCTGCTGTGAGTATGCCATCTTACATCTGCAACAGTGACTGTAATATAGAAATACAAAAAGAAGAGCGCATGTGATCGTCAGTGTTGATCATGTAAGTCTGAAAAACCCCTGGAGTACAATCTTAATGAAAACATTATTCTGGAAGACAAATCCTCATTTCGTGTTCAATTGATATGTTTGTAATGCATTTTGAAAGACTGTTCTGATGTTCAGCTAAGTCTGACAGCTACGCCATTTTATTTACATCAGTTTTCTGTTAGTCAAAGACTATTTTGACCCCGTAGGTTATCCAGTAAATTATTTTGTTAGGATTTTACATATTAGAAAAACGGAAAGTAGTGAAAAGTAGAAATAGGGATCCATTGTTCTCAAAATGTTTTATAAATAAAAGTTTCAAATGACATTCAAGGTACTTAATTTTTAAGTGGAACAGATGTTGATAAAATGTACAAGAAACAGTTTACAGAGCACTGCAGTATAAAATTGAGAACTGAAGGACATGCTGTGATGAAACATTAAAAGAAATGTAATATTTTTATCACATAAATGTGTTCCTTCTAACAATCTACTAACAACAATGTAAATTCAAAAAACTGGCTGTATAAAAATATTAAAGGAATTGTGTGTGAGCCCACAGTGGTTCAGATTATGTTGACTTCTCAGTCATCTCTGCAAGAAAACAAAATGCAAGAACTGACAAACAGGCTGGAGAAGCTGAACCAGTCCCATCACCTCCTTTTCACCCAGTATCCTGTTCTGAACCATTACTGTCCCATTAACAACTCTTCCACTGGTGGTGAGTTTGTGTTCAAGCTTCAAAATTCTCAAAAATTCACTGTATTGAAAAAGGAAAATTGCTGATAATGAATGAGAGGTGATTTTAAACTGAAGTTCAGAATTAAGAATGGACTTTTTTATTTGGCTAGAAGGCGACACATACCAGCGAGGGCCTACCAGACTATCTTAGGCTAAATTAATAAAACTGCCAAACTGTAAAGTTGAACAAAGTGTGTTTTCTTAGATGTCCTTGCAAATTCTTCAAGCTCTTTTTTGATTTTCTTGGAAAATGTTCAGGTATTGGGAGTTAAAACAAATGGTAACAATGGTTACCTCAAGTGTGATTTTCATATTTTGGTGAAGTGTAGTACTCCCTATTCCCCTGCAGGTTAACCAACTCAGATTATGTTTTTGCACAAACTGTTTTATCAAGTTATGTATAATTTCCATAGTCATGGCAGGATACCCAACAGACAGAACAAGAATTACATTTTAAAGAGTATTACTTTCAGTCAAAAGATAGATGTTGGTAAATTTTAAAGATTACTTTACTCATTATTCAGACTTGTTTATGAGAAATATAAATAATTCCGGGTTTACTTCAACTCAATATAGATTACATTTGAGCAGACTACAGATATAAAACTGTAAATTACTTATTTGCCCATTAATAATTAAAATCGAAATGATTTTCTTTCAAGAGTTTTTGACATTTTGAAGAATTAATCATTTTAAAAGAAAATTTCAGTGAGAAACTGAAAGGCTACATAACTTTGATGTGAACTTTAACTCCTAATATAAAATGCCAAATATACACATAAATAGTCTGTATTTAAAATAGTGCAATCTTATGTTTTGAAAAGGGGAATTTAAAAGACATTCTAGATGGAGCAGGGGTCAAAATGAGATGATTTCACAATGGCAGTATTAGAATCCATGGAAAACTTCTGACAAAAAGGGTTTAAAGAAGCTTATGACAATTTCTAAAGCTTTTATTCTCTCTGGGATTTTAACTTTTCAAACAGAGAGAAAGTGCAGACCATGTTTGATTGACTGGACACTTCAAGGAGAGAAATGTTTCTACTTCAGTGAGGATAGAGCTGATTGGATCAGTAATCAGTACCTCTGCATGTCACTGGGAGGCGCTGTGGCTACAATCAAGACCGAGGAGGAGCAGGTGATCATAGACATATCTCTCTATCTCTCTCTCAAAAAAGAAAAGATTTAATTGCATTCAGTCACAAATTCAATGGAATCCATCTCGGGTCTCACAGCTTAAATATTTTTTCATATATCCTTATAAGTGGGTTATTGGAGCTCTATTGGCATTTTATGCATCTTCTGCACATATCTGGGGTTACTGTGCAATAAGATGTTCCAGAGTTTATATATGCACAGGTTCCGCATGTGCATATATAGCCGTGCACATATACATGCATAGCAGCATCAGTGAGTTTGGTTAAGAATAGCTTTACGACGACTAAAAGGAGCGGAGGCAGCTTAAGGTCATTGGAGGTTTAGTCTTTCATTAAATTTACAGCTCATGTAACACAGATTACATCCAGAATTTATTATCATAAGCCAAGTTAAAGCAGAACTACTGAAGAAAATTAATTTGACCCTGATGTTATCAACTTTTTTCTCAGGAGTTTCTATTTAAAATGGCACAGAGCCGGAGCCAGGGAGACTCATACTGGCTCGGTCTGAGGAGCAGCGCAGTGGACGGGACCTGGCAGTGGAGTGACGGCACCCCGCTGGAGAACGGACCACAGTGAGTGTAAAGACAGGGCTGAACAGGCCGAGGAGTGGAAGAAGGGCATAAGAGGTTAGAAGCCAGCAGCTCTTTTTAAGCTTGTGACAGTTTGATCACATGTTTAAGGGCAACCTGTCAGGTTACACAGCTATAGAGATAAAGGATGGTAGTTCAGTTTATCATTTAATTAAAAATACATTGTTTCTTCCAAGCAGACAGTTGAAAGTTCTAGGTTTCATCAGATTGTAGATATTTTACTGTCATTCAGAATAGTCACTGCAAGTGCACACATGAACAAAATTCCATTAAAGCACAACACTTAAAATATATAAAAACTAAACTGAACAGAGGGTAGCAGAGAGAAAAGTAATGGTGTACATACAATGGCAATACAGCAGGCATTACAGAATGCAACTGGATTGTTGCATTGAATTATTACACAGAAATTATTATCCTTGGTTGTCGACATCCTGACAACAAGACTATAAACTTTTACAATAAAGAAGTCTTATAGTTTGAGACTGCATATGCTGGCTATTCTTCATTCCATGCTGCAGCACCAAGAACTGATCCTGAAGTAGATGTGTGCAATCTCTGACACTTTTAACCACAACAAGCAGTTCCAGCCCCCCAAGTCCTTAATAGAAGGAGGAAGAGCCTCTGTAATGTCCTTTTTTGTCCTCACTTCTCTCTCAGGAGCCTTCCAGTCTGCAGCTGTGCAACTGACAGACCAAACAGAAATCCACCTGTCAATATGCTCTCTATGGGGCATCAAGAGAATGTGCTGAGGATGTTTGTTGGCAGGTGAATCTTCTTGATTCATTGCAGGAAGCGAAGACTCTGTTGAGCTCATTTTATCAGAGATGTAATGTTTTGCAGTCCAGGATAGATTATTTATTTGACCTCCCAGCAACTTAAAAAAATCAGAAGAATTGTGGGGGCACATTTTTTTGACCATCATTGAAGTAAATATTAGAATTTGTTTGTCTTCTGGTGGATCTAAATATGACTACCTACAGCACATTATTTTTAATTGATTGTGTTACAGCCCATAGACTTAAAAATATTAATTATTCATAATCATAATCTGCATGTGCAATATGAAAGAAATTCAAATGTCTTTTTCATCCAGGAAAAGCCTTATTATACTTGCATTTCGGTAAACATAACTAACATCTTGGGTAATAGAAGATACTAACAAACTACCTTAGCAACAATATGAGTGAGATTTGTTGAAGTAGAGGTGGATAATGGCATATAAGGATTATTTTCTTTGTATCTGTCTCTGCAGGTTTTGGGAACATGAGCCAGACTTCACAGAAGAGAGGAAGGAGCTCTGCGGTCGACTCACACCAGGAGACAACTACAGGAAGAACTGGTTCACATCCAGCTGTTCTGGTCAGCTGAGGAGAATTTGTGAGCGCAGACAAGCTTCCCTACAATGATCAGAGTCAACGGCTTTTTTTATTATTTTATTATTATTTTTAAATTTTCCTCCTAAATCTTTTTTCTTGTATATTAAGGTGGTTTAACATAGAAAAGAATATATTAGGGATCAGTCATATTTTCCCATATTTTCTATCACTGTATAAAGACGTAGAAAATCCCTAGAAGCTAGAAGCAAATATTAAGATCATGTTTACAGGACTAAGTAGAGAACAGTGACTTTTTTTCAAAGATGTTTTTTGTTACTCACTCATTTTGAGCACTTGTTTAAACCCTGTGCTTTCTACCTTTATTTTTTAATGGTGAATTTCATTTGTAATTTGTCCTCAAAGTTTTATATTTTTTCTTTATGATTTTCATAGTTTAGTAATTTCACTTTTCATTATGTATCTCTGAATTGTATCTTTTGGATGAAAACAATATTACAAATAAAATTTTCCAAATATTACTGCCATAAAATGCCAAAGGCTCTGTTAAATTTAAATTGACATTAACTATAATCTAAACAAATAAAATGGATTCTTTTTTATTTGTTGACTGAAATTATGGCATGTTTGTGAAACTATTAGTTTCTATCTGATTAAAATAAGTGTTAACAAATTGGTACATCTATATTTTTTTTTTTTTTTTAACTTAAACTGGTTATTTTCAATACTCTGCCAAACATTTATTTTATAGTCTATGTGTACATTCTCTGTTTGTCCAGTAGATGGCAGTGCTGCACTGAGAAGTATTTCTTATAGACTCGGTTTCCCAGCATGCTCTGTGAGTGACTTCGGTTGCTGAGCAGAAAGAACAAGCGCGGATTAGAGCTGAGATTATTTGAGAAGGTATTGTAAATGTATTTTTTCTAAAGAAGAACAATTTAGAATTAACTTTGTTATTTAGAAATACCACCAGCGAATGAATTGAACTATATAAGAATGTGTTCTTCGTATAAATACTATTAAGAACGTGAAATAGTAGAATTTACTTGTTTGAAGAGATTAGTGACCGCTGGTGACCAGGTTTAACCATAATTAACTAAATTTTTCTCGTTGCCCAAAAGTAATGGACAGGTTTAGAATCCAGCGGACTGTCTTTAGCAATTTTGTTCCACTGTTTTTTTTTTTAAATGTCACTTAAATAATAACACAGCTTTATATTAAATATAAAATGTGTCATTTTCTCTGCAGAGAACGGAGCATACATATAATAACTGTATTCTTTGCAGAGGGCAATATAAATCTCAGTTTCTAGTACGTAAAGCATTTTAAAATCAGATTACACGATTTATAACACTATCAATAGGCCAATAGTGTGATGCCATTCGGTCAAATACTGTAAATTAGTTTATAGTGGAAATAAGATGCCTTAATAATCTGGTAAATAAGTTCATAGGTAGAAAATTGTATGACTAAATAATTCATAAGGGTGGTTCAAAAAATGTGGGATTTAAAATTTGAACAGAGTGAAACATCTGTATTACAAACTATCTTTGTCATTTTTGCAGAAACATGACCGAGTGAGCGCTCTTAGCAGCAAATTGAATTTCTCCGGTAACCTTGTCAACAGGAATTTAGGCGGTTAGACGAAGTAAACGGTTCGTGAACACCCAGAGTTCACTTTATACGCTTTGTACATTAGAAAACCTTCGTTTTTGTAAGTATTTATGTGTTTGAAAGACACGTGTGCTTGTGATATATTTTCTTCGGTTGATAAAATATAGAACAGCGTACATAATTTTTGAGTGTAGCGATGGGATATGTACACTTGCTAGCAATGTGGTTTTTCTGTTGTATTTCAGTTAAAAAACAGGCGTGTATTAGCTAGTAATGTATTTTTATTTCTGTTATATTACAGTTACAAAAAACGTTTTGAGTGTAGCATTAAGATTTGTATTAGCTTCTAATGTAGCTAAATAAATGTATCCACAAATATCTTTGTGGATACGGAGATCTTCAGTTAAGAAATGCGAGCCTTGCGTGTTGTTCGCCGTGGTCACGTGTTGCGAAGACGGCACAAATACACTTACGTTAATTTCATTTATGCATTCATTTTAGATTTAAATTGGTTTGATTTGATTTCAATCTGAAAAATAAATATAGGTTTAATATTGTTTGACATTAAGAGCTTGAGCCATATGCCAGAAATTATCTTCCTAATTTGCATTGATTACATTTTGCCTGTCATGTAATCCAAATGCATTATTGTTCTTATTATCATGCTGTTGAACTTGTGTTGATATATAGAAGCTGAAAATGTCTGGTAGTTTTGAAGAGAAGATTAAGAACTACAGGACAGCTCCTTTCGATGCCCGGTTCCCCAACACCAACCAGACCCGGAACTGCTACCAGAACTACTTAGGTAAACAAGACAGTGTGCTGTGTTTTGTTACATTCATCTAGGATCATTAGCGTGTTTTCTTAAGTAATTTCTGTTTTTATTTTGTGATAGGATTACATTTTTTTAAAAGAATGAAAAAAAAAAAACAAGCTTTAGTTCAGTGTGTTGATGTCTCTTCCTGTTTACACTTGGAATTTACACTGTTGGGTAACAGTATATAAAACTAGATATCCCAGATGTAGTATAAGCAGCCACTATTTGTATTATAATTTAGTCATTTTAGCACATACAAAGTATTTGCTAAAAGACAACACAAAATAAAAATGTAATTTTTTGATAATAAAAAGACAAAATGTGTGTCACTTCTTATAATATTGGAGGGAAATCCTGCCTCAAGTCAAGACAGCTCACAGAAACGAAGGTTACATAATCTGTTATATTTCTGGGGTGGAGTTGCTCTACAAAGGAGAGGAGAGATGGAGCTGTTGGAGCATGAATAAAATGCTGGCTCCATTTTAGACTGATAGTAAAGCTTCTTCAATGAAACCTTTGAAAGCAGCTAAATGTTCCCTGATGAGACCTGGTGCTGTTTTACTGTCACTTTCAACACATGTATGACCTGTAGTAATAACTACCCACAACAGAACTGATGAGAAATAGTCTTCTCTGCAGAACAAATGGCATACTACAATTTCTTAGATTTTTCTGCGAGGATTTCTTGAAGCTTTTTTGGGTTTTGTGACATCTTTTGTTCAAAACTCTAAATATATGTAGGACATCATTTGTGCATCCATGCTAAAGCAGTTTTACCAGATCAAAATGTTTCAGATTGTGCAGAATTTATTGAGTCATACATTCACATATTGTGGTTTTAGCGAAGGGTAAATATGCACAATTAAAACTGGGGAAAGATTAAAGTTTCAAAGGTCCTCAATAATACAAATTACTACTTACTATTACTGTTTACCTTCTAAAAGTTTTTTTTTACTGCTTTCTTATTCCCTCAACAGATTACCACAGATGTAACAAAGTTCTGTCTGCTAAAAATCAGAAGACGACTCCTTGTGAGTGGTACCGCAGGGTATACAAGAGTCTCTGCCCCATAGCCTGGGTATGTGTGCCATGATATGGACTAACAGCAGAAAACACAAATAGTTGTCAGTGTTAAACATTTGCAGCAACCAACTTAAAGTTATGTTACTAATCCAACAGGAATCGCAGGATTTCAGTTCATCTTCATAAAATTAACTGCCTGAATGTTTTTTGTTACAAGAGACAACTTGTATCACAAGCACTTTGTTCTCTTTTACCATTTGAACCTGCCAAGTCAAGATGATCTGTTATGTGATGTAGATGTACTTTAAATAAAATTAATGAATCCAAATTTATGATTTCAAAAGTAAATATTTTGGGCTTTTTTTCTCCTTTCAATGTGATATTTTCATCTGTTTATATTTTGATTGCCTCACCTGGTTTCCTTTACTTGTCTTACAGGTTCAGAAATGGGATGAGCAGCTGCAATCAGGGACTTTTGCTGGAAGAATTTGAAGGCAAATCGTTCATTGTTTCTTTTCTCATCCTATAAGCTTAATATGAAGCTAAATAAAATACTGTTACTGTGAAAATGTGTTTTCTTTCTTTGTGCATTTATTTTTTACCAGCAGGTGCTTAGATCTGCTTTATATTCAGATTGGAGAACTATTAAGACAATTGATTTTTTGTACCCATTTTTTATTCCTTATTATTTCAGGTTTTGTGCTTTTATTTGCAGAAAAACTAATCGCTTGTAGTCAACGTATGTGAGGGTCCAGAAAAGTAAGTTATTAAAAAAAAATCAGTTAACAAGTACTGGAGTGAACTCATAAAAGTTCAATTTGTGACATGAAAAGGCTGTGAAAACTTTAGAAGCGAGGACCAAGTGACACGTTTTATGTTTCCAAAATGAGAAAAGTTTTAACTCAAGCTGGAAATAAAATCCTGGTTACTACAGGATTGATAAACTTTTTTCACATTAAAACCACTACCTTAAATTTATTGTTACTTTATTGGGATTTTATGAGGTACAATACAAAGGAGCACATAAATCTGAAATTAAAAAAGTGTTGCATGCTTTAAAGAAAGAAGACTCTTACTCCAAAAGACTGGAAGCTGCAAATCAATATTTTATGCAAAATATTGATTTAGGGCGACTGGTTACAAATGTTTTGTTTATTTTAACTAATAAAATATTTGTTCTTGTTTAATTTTCCTTTGAAACAAGCAGTAAAAGAATAAAAATATGAGGCAAAAAATAAGTAGTTTAGGAAGGTAGCCCACATTTTCAGCTGATTATAACATCTTTTGTTAGAAAAGGGACAATCTTAGGGAGATTTTGTTTTTAAATACTGACTAAAAATACATAATCAGGAAATGTTTTACAAGCCTAACTTGGCTTGATTTAGTAACTAAACTTCTATATCAATTAAAAAAATAGTCATAGCTATAAACCAGAATGCTTTAAGGAATCATTTTATCGCTGAAACATCCTCTGAGCTGCATGACATGACAAGATGTCCCATAAACGGGCCGAGTTGCATCAGCAGCAGCGCCAAGGTCAACTTCTGGAAGCATGGAGGACACCGGAAAGAGAATGTGTGTGTGTGAGAGACACAGAGAAACAGAGAGAGTGGGGGGTATACAAATACCTCACGACCCACTGTGACACACCCCATCCCCCCACGAGATGCGCATGCGTAACCAACTAACCGAGTAAGGGCTTCAGCCATGACTGGACGCGGAGGCCTCACAGGATGCGGTGATGCTGCGCTGGAGTCATGATTTTTTTCACGCAAAAAGAGAGGCGGGTCTACATCACGACACGCTGGCGTTGCCGCCTCTCATAGGCCGAGCTGAAACGGGAGAAATCATAGCGTGTGGTTACGTGCCTTGTTCCTCGCAGCCCCCTTCAAGGGACGAACTGTGTGAGGCAGTGCTACCAAAAACAGACCTGCTGCAGCCCGTAGAGGGTTTCCAGCAGTCACGACAGGTGAGTCTCCTCTGACTGAGCAGTCTGGGATAATATTTGGGATCTTGGAAAGCCTCAGCTGGGGAAAACTCTGTTGCTTGGCCTCTGTTTGACTGCAGAAGTAAACGTTAACATCAGCCATCTGTTTCTTTACCTAAAGCCTACCTTTCGTATAAGACTTCACTAGGATTTATAACGGGTTTTTTTTTAAAGGAAAAGAAGGCGGAGATGTTTTTGGTACCACGATTGGTACCACGGACAGCGACTAACGAGGTTTTCCATGTTTTGCAGCTGGCGGTAAGGCAGAAGCGCCACCTGACTCTCCCTCCCTCTCTTCCTCCTCCTCTCTGCATCCTGCAGATTCCAAATCTTTGAAATCACCCTTGACAACCGTGACAGCATTTATAGCATCTCTGGGAAGATGGAAGGCCAGGCAAGTGCTTTTTTTAAAAAAAACTTATTATGTGATCCTTATTTAAATTATGGATTTCAGGCCTTTGATTAGTATAATGTAAAATAAAACTGAGTTAAAGTCAAGGAGCTCGTTGATGTCAAATCTTAGTAATACATGTCTTTCTAAATAAGTCCGGTCTCTAAGCAGAGCTGTGTGGGTGGTAATGTATGCCATAATGCTTCCATGAGTCACTCATTACTGCACATGCTGTGGATGTTGTGTGAGTGGAATACCAGGCATGTTTCCATGAAATAATAACAAATATGAGTGGATATCCAATAATGTGAAAGCCTGATTTTGATGAGGAATTAAGTGATGAGATTTGTGAAATATTCTTGCTTCTATAAGTTGTCATACAATGAATAAAACAAAGTTTTGAGATATAATTCACTGCTAACATACCACATCCACTTTATCTTTGAAATATTTAACTTCTTCTTTAATCACATAACTACAGGATCTTTATTTCCCTCACTTTTGACATTGTGCATGTGTTTCTGCATGCACATGTGGATTCAGCATCAGCACGACTTAATCAGACCAAAATTACTTGAAGTAAATCACAGAAACAAACAAACTACATGGAAACTGTGGCTGATATAAATAGTATACTGTCACGCATACATAATAAAAGTGAAGTGTGGCATGCAGTGACCCTAAGGGAATATTTTGTAGGAGTACCTTTTTGCTACTTTGCAGCTGTATGGCCGTTCTGCTCCATTCTTTTTTACCAGCTAAATCACATTGGATTTAATTTATTCCTAAACATAATTTTTCAAATTTTGCAACAGATCAATTCACACTATCAACTGGATTTAGGTCTGGACTTTGACTTGACCATTCCTCAGACATAGACTACAACCTCTAGCAGGTTATCTTCCAGGACTTCAATATGTTTCTGTATTTCAATCCATCCATCTTCCCTATAACTCTTATGTGTTTCCCTGGCCCTGCTGAGGCCCACAGCATGATGCAGCCATGTTTCACAGTGGAGAAGGGTGTGTTTCAGAGTATGTGCAGTTTTACCTTTCTGGGACAAATAGCAATTACATGTAGGTCAAAATGTTCAGCTTTGGATTCATCTGACAGCTCAATGTTCTACATGTTTGCTTTGTCACCAGCATGCAACCATATAGTTGCATTAAATTTTATGTTTCCTTTTGCTTTACTGTTTTGCACTGTTTTTGATCAGCTAATTGCAATGTTAAAAAAATATGACAAAGATTAGTTTATTTAGCTGCTCAAAAAAAGTTTTATTCATACTGTTTTACTGCTAATAAGATTGTCTGTAGGATTCTCTATAAAAAAAAATTGCACTTCACATTGAAAGCATTTATTTTGATACAGAAAGGAACAATACTTCTAAATCACAATCTTCTACAACTAAATAAAATGGATTTATTAGGAGTTGAAATAATAGAATTATTTTTTTCATCTTGCATCTTTGCAGCATCCATGTTGTCCTTGATCTGCTTCTGATTGTAAAATTCTATATTCCATGTCCTATTTATTTACTTGTCTGTTGCTGGTTCCACTGTTTCTAATCACAGAAAACATAACCCTCATATAAACTAGCATTGTGGTCCAATTGGTGATTTCTTGTTGATCATTATCTCATGTAAAGCGGTTTGCTTTTGTGATTTTAACAGTATTACATGCAGCTTGCCTGTCGTTGAGAAAATGTGTCAATGCAATGACATGCTGGTCAATATCTGGCATCACAAACCAAATGTTACCAGAAGGTGTGTGTCAGAGAATAGGGTTGGGAGGGGCATGGGCTGCCTTCAGGGACAGATGACTAATGGACAATGTAAATAAGCTGGAACAAACATTTAAGCCTCTTAATGTTTGAAGACACAAACAGATGATCAAGAACTTTAGAGACTGAATATGGGAAATCACTGTTTTATTGCCAAAATTAACAAAGAAAATATTAATGATGTAAATGGATATCTGACTAATTAATATTCTGTGTTCTTATTTAGAGTATATTTTGTAGTTTTGTGCTTTTTTTCTTTCTTGGATAAACCAGACTTAAAGGGAGGCGCCACCTGCAGCGCTTTCATTAAGTAAAACAAACAGCTGTAAATTTTTAGGTGTACTTGTGTTTTATTGGTGTGGCAGTAAGATCATCAGCATCATCCTTCTTTTTCCACTTCCTTAATGTGAGTGAGGTCTCTGCTTTCTGCATTTAATGCATCTCACTTTATTTATTTGTGTGTGTGTTCGTGTTTAGCAAAGCAAACGTAAAGCTGCTCTGTCGTTTCAGGAGTCTTACAGGTCTTATTTTATGAGACCTGTGTGCATATTGCCCATTTGCAGCTAGCCGTCAATTATCCTGTATCAATAAAGCGTCAGTTTCCAGCTTTGGGCAAGAATGTGTTAGGGGGAAGGTTGGGAAACTAATGACAAACAAACACAGATTGAATTTATTAAAGGGCAGTTAGCTGGTCTAAATAGTTTTTAATTTATGAATTTCAGGGCAACTAGTGTCATTTTAATCTATTGTAGTTAAATCTGAATAAATTTAGATGACTCATTGATCCGTATGTTTGGACTGCAAGACAAGATGTGTGATAACATGGTTACCGTAGTAACGCAATGTCTGTTCAGCTAATCTCCCTGCTGCAACATGGTGCTGCTGCTGAAAGTTACTGAATATAAAAGAAGCATTAAAGATTCTCAAGTCTTCATTTCTTTTTCCTGTTAGCAATTTGAACCAAGAGGGAATATATTTTTATTTCCAGTGAGCACAAAATGGTTGAATTTCAACTGAGTTTTACAGACATAAAAGAAACTATTCAAACCCTAAAATTTGTGTGAAACATTAGAAATAACCAAAATAGCAAAGAAGCAGTAGTTTGGACATTTGAGCTACAGATTTTCTATAGATTTTTGTTAGAGATATTTGAGTGCAGTCATGTGACTTGTAAATCTTACTTAGTCATTGTTACATGACAAAAACCTGAGATTAATGCAGTCAATCAAGAAGAAATAGAGAGAATAAAGGCCGAGATCCTCCTCATTCTGAGTGGGTTGAGTCTTTGCCAGATTAAGTTTTATGTGTTTCCTGCTGTGCTAGCGGCTCTCCTCAGTGCATCTGTTCATTAAATATACATTGATGTTGAGGGCTTCAGACAGATGATGAATGATTGGTTTCTTTGCCAAAGGGTGGCTTAATAATAATGTGGAAAATTCATTTATGGCCAAAACAAAGTCCATGCAGTTATATTTATTGGCAGCTTATGTAAAAATATGCAGCAACAAATATTAGACTGTTTTTATTTATGGTGCAGAACTTATTTATTTTTATCCAGTCTTTCATGTATGTGTTTATTGATTGAGTTACAATCTCCCCTATTAGGTAATAATTATTTTCAACAAAAATAGAAGTGTTGCAAACTTTTTCAAACAGCCACTAATTAACCACTAATGGTGGTTTTGATAACAAAAAAGTAATTATTTTCAAAGTTGTGGCTAACTGTATATTTTTAGGTAACTCTGCACATGCACTTTGTGTTTTAGATGCCACTAATTAGAAACAACTGGAAACGACAAACGTGTCAATTTTATGTTATGGTCTACTTTCTACAACACCCAAGCTCGGATTGCATAGGATTTATTTATCATATTAGGCTTACTTATTTTTAGTGAAAAATGGTTAAAGTGACCTTTCAGGTTAAATTAATTGAAACAATAATAGACATCCAGATATTATAATTTTCTCACTGCAAATTTGCAAATTCTTACTGATTGAAATATATAATTCAATCAAACAAGAAAATAACTGAATAAAAGTCTTCTTATTTAGACTCTGCAGACCGTTGGCAATAAGCCATCTATCTGCAGTGGACACACCCAGGGAACTTTCTAGCAAACAAACAAACAAGAAGAAAAAAGAGTTGAAAATGTTAAAAGTAAAAAGACAGACAAAAAAATATTTTATTTAATTTGGGATCAAAAAAGAATCTGGAAAATATTTTTCCTGCAAAGTACAAATGCTGTGAAACTTAATTTCCCAGCATTTCTTTCATGTTTTCCAGGAGAAAACATGAAAGATATTTATGAGGACAGCAGATTTATTAATGATACTTAATAAATCTGCTGGATTTATTAAGAAAACTGGAATCTGGCCTCTTTATCACATAACCAATGTGCCTTGAAGCAATCAATGTTGAGGGACTGTAATCAAAATACCATCAATCTTTTTTTCTACAAAAGAGAAAAAATCACTTTCAACTTTTAGACTTTCTTGCAGTAGGATTTCTGTTACCCAAGACGCCCAAAACTCTGGTGTTATGGGCTTATTCCAGGTAACAAATCATAGTTGCTTCAATCATGTTGAATACACGTCAAGTATATAAAATTGATTTGTCAACAGAACAAATTTAACAACGCAGACGGAAAAACCTATTAACATAAAAAATGAAGAAATCGCTGCTATTGGCCAAAAGTTAGTACCTCACTTTTTGTGCAAACAAACCAACAAAGGCAGTAAATTGCAAACACTTTTTGAATTCATGGATATGTGATTATACCTGAGCGAAATAGAGTGCATTGAAACAAATAATTCTGCTGCATAGCTCACAACTTTGACTGCCAGACAACCTCTTGTGAGCCATGCTAAGCCACTGGCTTTTATAAAGTTGGATAGTTGAGATTTGTTCTTGTCAAATAACTTTAAATAAAGGCAGCTAAATCTACAAAATGTTTTTAATTACTGTATTTTTTCATTGCTTAGTTTTTTTTTTCTATTTTCCAATGTTGCAGAAGTATCTTGGGGGTGATAGAGAAGCTTGCTAAGTTTAGCATTTGACATATATAATTACTGTATGGAAGTTTCCCACTACACATCCATGTTTCTATATTCAGTCACTGTAAATAATTAATTAATGGCTTATTGCAACTGTATGAATAAATAAAATGACATTATACTGCTGATTAAGTCAATTAAAGTCTCTTTTCTAAAAATTAGACATACAATGTTGAGAAATCTGCTTCCTTCTGTAGCAGACTGTTCAAATGTTTTTGGAGGAAAAAAATGATCTAAATGACCAATAATGATGATCGTACATTTTATGTTAGTACTTTAAGAATTAAATTTTTTTTTCAAAAAAGGTTTTGTACAAACAATATTGAATATCAAGTCAGCAGGTTGTTTTAAAATGATGGTAGATACTGTGATGTGTATGATAAATATGAAAATGAAAGCAATGTTTTCAGCAAAAGGGAAATAAAATACAGTAAAACAAAAATTAATTTAAACCTACAAAAATAAATGGAAGCTTCACCCAACAATAAAAGTAATTTAGGGAAAACAATTTTGTTTTTCAGTCTAAATTAAATAAAGGAATTCTTTCATGCTATAGATTTGCAAAGAATTTCCACTGCGTATGTTTTATAGAAGCATTGAATATTATACTTTCATCTCAGGGTATTGTTCACTCACACCAAACTGCAATCTCAGCCTCACTATTACGGCCAGAGGTCAGACTCTCTGACCTTAAGAGAGTCTGATATTAAAGATGTAAAGTGCATTTTTAATATCCACATGCCTTCAAGCCTGGGGTTCACAGCTCTCAGCCAGACAATCTTTCTTGTCTTCAGCGGTCTTTTTCTTCCGCTGCAGCTTCTGTCTGAAACTCACTGTCATTTCTACCTCTAAGCAACCTCAAAGGGGGAAGAGAGCTTTTGTGTTCCAATTGAACGTGTAGAAAAACACTCCCCTGAAGTCATGAGAAGTCAGGGCCCTCCAAGTAGCCCCAAGTTCAATATCCCACATGGCTGTCACGCATTTATTGCTTCAAATTATGAAATTGCTAACGGTTCTACTAGCTAGAACCGCATCATCAAATCCCACGTCCAACCAATCTGCTAGTGCTTTTTGTTTAGCTGCTACCTGATTAGTTTAGATCGGACCTAAAAAAATCCAACCTGACTGACTATATATTGAGGTTTTCATCAACGCCTCTGTTCTTTCATCCCCAAACTGATTCAGTTTGGCCAACACCCTTTAGCTAAAACAACTGCAGCGTATTCACTCTGCTAATATTATTTGACCTTATTCTGATATTGCTAAAGCAGAGGCAGAGAATCACCTGAGGTCGACCCACATCTCTGTCGTCTCATATAGCAGCAGCCAGATCTGCCCTGTCAGCATTCTCCTTCTCTCAGCTACAGACTTTTTGCTGAAACGTCGTTCGGCCTGGCCCAGCCACTAAATCACATGAGGTGCATTATTTATTAATGCTATATGTTAAGAGTCATTTAATAAACCTTTCATGGTGTGGGCTGGATAACAGAATAGCTTTTGCTATTGTCAGAAATGTGTACTTGATCCCAAGAAGAGTGTTTATCCATGGACTTTTTCAGCCTCATGTAATGTCATCCCATTTAAAGTTAGTTAAAATAACAAAATTTGATTTTAAACAAAATGTTCCCCATGGATTTAACTGAAAATTTATTTTATTGTTAGGGTCTAATCATGAATTAATTGTTCAAAATTATAGATGTGGAAATAATACATTTTCTATTCTGTTATGTGGAGAATAAATTACCTGTGAGATTAGCTACATCCAAAATGTCACAAAACTTACAAGCTTTTCAGTTTTAACAAAAAATTTAATAACTTAAAATTTGCCTTGAAAATCAAACCTCAGTTGCATTGGAATGCATTCCATCTTTTTATTACTTGTTTTTGACCTTCCAGCTTTTGAAAATGTTCATGATTTATATTTAATACAGTGGTGCCTATTTACTTATTAATATGGAAGTATTATTTGTATTATTTGTGTTAATTTATTATTATATTTTCTTCATATATTAAATGTTCCAACATGCAGAGTTAAAAATAAAAAAGAGAAGCAAAATAGAATGGAATAAATTCTTTAGAACCCTGCCGAAGCCCAGTAAGCATTTAAACATATTGTTGTCATTAAGGTTGATGTGGTTTTCTTTAATTACGCAGATAAATCGATAATATTGAAGGGGCCAGGCTGTGCCACAATTGCAGGCAAATGGCCATGGAAACAAATTTCATCTGAATTTATCCAATTATGTTCAGGAAAGAGACAAACTGAGTCATGAATGCTGTGGATCACAGAGACACTGAATTAGCTTCGTCATCTTCATCTTTTCTTGCAAAACTGTAGAAGAAAAATTAAACATTTGTTTTTGTAATTTGACTTATTTCGCATTTTACTTGTATTTTGTGGCAGATCTTGTATGTATTAGCAAGTAGATGTGGGGATGCCAAGCTTTAGAGTGTGAGTTCACTGTTATATTGCTGAATCACTGACCTGTTTGCCGCCAGCATCCCAGCTGCCAGTTTACTGTATCCAACTTACATCTGTATTTTACAATGCCATTAAGATCTCAGATTTCATATTTACTTATTTATTTTTGCATCAACCCCATCAACCTCAATTATCCTTCTTGTTCCCGTTCTTTCCATCACTCTGCCCATCAGGAAAAGCAAGTGACGGGTTATCTCTTGTTCTCCCTGGGCACGGCTGTCATCGGCTCTCTGCAGTTTGGTTACAACACAGGAGTCATCAATGCTCCGGAAGAGGTTGGTGAAGTTTACTACCAAGATCCTAACAGAAATCTTGCTGTTTTGCATATTCAGATGAAAAAGAAAGCAGATCAGGCAATACATTTTCTCACTGCCAATAGAAAAAAAAAATGTCAATTTAATGATAATTTTTTTAAATCTTCAAGGAAAGATAGGTACTGTAAACAAAAGATGGTCACCCACCTCAAAAATGGAATGGATCTAAACGTTTAAATCTTCAGGCCAGTTAGATGCTGACTAACAGTGTAGCTACTGCCTGTTCTGCTCTGCAGTAATAAAAGATGTAAATATGTTCGTCTCATGCTGAGATCACCTTTACCAAAACATAAAACAAGAAAGGGTCACAACCTAAAGGCTGTTTATCAAAACTTATTAACTGACTGATCTAGTTGGTGTTTTTGTAGAGGAAGCAAACACAAATGATTGATAATCCTTGTAATAGATGGAGAAAAGCAGAATAGAACAAGAGTCATGATTCTCAGGTTTTGTGCTTTTATTTTGCTGGAAATAAATCAGTATGAAGTGCACTTCAACTGGGAGTTTTATCCTTTGAACTTTTAGCTTAAGAGTTTTCATTATTGTGGCAGGTTTTTTAACGTTAGCTTTTTCATAATAACTAATAACTAACTAATAATAACTTATATCCTATCACAGAGATCACACTTTATGGCTTAGTCTTTACAAATTCTATTTATATGACGTGCAAGACAAAATAAATTCAGTAAAGTTTATATATTTAAGTCCTAAAGTTTCTCTCTTGAAACTTCCAGCTGAAAATGGTGTAATTGTGAAATACTCATGCTGTAAAACTGGTTCCCAGAGATTTTCTTCTGGGCGCCCCCAGTGGTTCACAAAAATTTTCTGGGCCCCCCAATGGATTACAATAAACCCCCCGTCCCCCAAAAGAGAAAAAAAAAAAATCAACTGGGCATACACATTGTTCAACCAGACATAAACCTATACACATATTTTGTTTTCAGTTTATTTCACACTTTAGGTTGCAACAAAACAAACCATTTTTACAGTGAAACACTTTTGTGTAACTGTTTTTTTTTTTTTTCCATTCATCCATACATCTTCCCCCCCGCCCTCCCTGTAATGGCACTGCGCACCCCCAGGTGGCGCAACCCACACTTTGAGAACCACTGCTGTAAACACATCTAATATGGCTATGGAGGCTGAAACAGTTTTTCTCTTTTATAATCACATTTTAACAGTACTATTAAACTTAAATTAGCCAATAACTTGTTATTTTTAAGAGAAAAATGTAAAAATATGTTTTTTATGTTTAATTGATATGTTCAAAACCAATTAGTTTCGGTTGTGGAACCACTAAGAAGAAGAGAGAGAAGTACTCATCTTAACCCACAAGTCTACTTTTTATTTAGAAACTACGGTCGTTCTTCAACCAAACCTGGTTGCAGCGATACAACGAGCCCATCAGTTCAGGGGTTTGTACCATCGTCTGGAGCGTCGCTGTTTCCATCTTCAGTGTGGGCGGAATGGTGGGCTCCTTCAGTGTGGGCATCATGGCCAATAGATTTGGCAGGTAGGAGATAAAATTTCATGTTAGCAATTATAGATTTGAGAGTCCTCAGCCACAAATTATTTTCCGTACCACTAGTTCATGTTTTTGTCCATTTAATGTTCCTTTACTCTTCCTCTCCTCAGACGGCGCTCCATGTTCCTGGTGAACATCCTGGCTGTGATCGGAGGCCTCCTCATGGGGTTCTCCACCATCTGCTCCTCCTATGAGATGGTGATTGCGGGTCGTCTGGTCATTGGCCTGTTCTGCGGTCTCTTCACCGGGCTGACTCCCATGTATGTGGGGGAGGTGTCACCAACACCTCTTCGTGGAGCATTTGGTACTCTGCATCAGCTCGGTGTGGTAGTGGGCATCCTGATTGCTCAGGTTCGAAACTTTACTCACTTCCAAGTACTCAAGTTCTTAGAATTAATTACTTTCCCTTATTGATTTTTAAAATAATTAGATTAAAGCACATATATAAATATCATAAAGACACAATTATACAAGGCAGCAACAAATATCAAAAGCAATAATAAAATGAACCAGAGCAGATGCAAAATCAAGTGTATTTTAAATTTACTTAAAAAACTGATCGATAATGGCTTTTGGTAGGTTATTCAACAACTTAGTGACATAAATAATCTTTCAAGAAAGTACACAGCAATGAATCATGTGAATTGGGTTGCATTCATTTAACCACATAGAATCAATTTAGTTCTGCTGGTGTGTCTTTTCCTTTTAGATCTTTGGTCTGGAGGTTCTGTTGGGTTCTGACAAGCTGTGGCCCCTGCTGCTGGCCCTCACCGTGGCCCCTGCTGTGCTGCAGTGCCTCTTGCTCCCCTTTTGCCCTGAGAGTCCCCGCTTCCTTCTGATCAACCTTAAGCAAGAGGAACAAGCACGCAAAGGTAGATGCTAATAGATTACTGCTATTACTGCTTCTACATGCAGTATTAATGGAGGACCGGTCACTACTGAACAAGAGGAAAGTCATTAAGAAAGGCTTTGTGGGTTTGCCCCTCACAGATGTTTGCGTGCAGATCTGAAATTGCAACTTCATTTTACTCTAAATCTGCAAATAATGGAAAATCTAATACAATTATGTATTTAACTAAATAGCATCACTTTGCATTGTTGGGGATCCACTGTTCACATTTACAGTTTTTCTGCAACCTGTTGTTAAATATAGGTCGATTTTATCTGCAGTGCCATCTACTGTTTGAAATAAGAACTGTGGATCATCAAATTGCCTTTTTTTCTTCAAATACAGCTGCTGAATGAAGGTTTAACCACAGCTTCAGATGCAGTGATTTTCTGCCACTGGCGTGCTTGTGGCTGAAGAGAGAAAAACTGGGACCTGATGAACGGAGAGTCACTTGAGAGTTGTAACAGCTTTTCTGAGGGAACCAAGCCAAAAGTAGTAAATCTTAGAAAAAAGCTGGATCTCCCACTATTGTTGCAGATTGCTTGCACAAGCCGGACTTGATATTTATGTCTATTTGTATTTAGAGCAGCCTGTTTAAAGAATCTGGAGCAGAATTGAAATGGATAGCATACAAAAAGTGAGCCAAAAATGCAGTAAGCAGTGGAGCTTTGTGAATCTGTTCAAAACAGAAACAATCGAAAGTTGGAAGGAGGCTTAGCAAATGCTGCTAGAAACACGGGAGACAAGTCAGGAAGCTGTTTCTTCCCCCATCATTTTAAAACACACTTTGCTACTCAGAAGTTAACTTCTTCTATTTCTGTCAAAACTTGTTTTATATAACTCTCTCTTTCAAAATCAGTCCAGCTCCATCAGAAGTGATTCATCCCGCTATATAATTCTGTTGACAGCTCTGGTTCGTCTACGTGGCACAGAGGATGTGAACAAAGACCTCCAGGAGATGAAGGAGGAGAGCGCCAAGATGGTGATGGAGAAGAAGGTGACCATCGCTGAACTGTTTCGCTCAGCGGCCTACAGGCAGCCCCTCCTCATCGCCGTCATGCTGCAGCTTTCCCAGCAGCTGTCGGGAATCAATGCTGTGAGTGCGGAGAAGCATTCTCACATGCTCACACTTTATAAACACACAGCTCTGCTCTATTATACTTGATATTTAACTATTGGCATTATAGTCAAAAAATATTACAGTTGCTGTTTTTTAACCATAAATACAGGAAGTAAAGACGTGACATTACATCATAGGACAACATGAGAAAATCAAGGATAAATCAAAATAGGAAATCATAGGAATATCTGAAAAATTTCCCGTAACGTGAGTTCATCGTTTTTATGAAGATTATTTTTTATTTTATTATTTATATTTATTATTTTTATTTTAGTTTTCTGTCAGAGATTACGGATTATGAATGAAAAACAACATTAAAAGCCTGTTTCTAAAATTTATACGTTGCATTTTAACCACAATTTTCTTTTATTTTCTTTCCTGTACGTATCTCTCAGGTGTTTTACTACTCCACAGGGATCTTTAGCTCAGCTGGAGTGAAGCAACCCATCTACGCCACAATAGGAGCCGGAATTGTCAATACTATCTTCACCATTGTTTCTGTAAGTGACTCAGCAAGTGCTTTATTTCCTGCCTGCATTTAGGTCCATTCTACAAAAGATCACAGTCTCCTTCTCTGTCCTTCAGCTCTTTCTGGTGGAAAAGGCTGGACGAAGGACTCTCCATCTCCTGGGATTGGGAGGAATGGCCGTCAGTGCCCTGGTCATGACAGTGTCCCTCCTATTGGTGGGTGGATGCACAGATATTATCAAATATTTATATACATAAATAGACAGACGGCAAAAATACAAAATTTTACCAAGTATTTTGGTATAGTTTCCAGTGTAAGTATATTAGTACACTTGAAATAAGACAAAACTTAGACTTAACTTCACCAAGATATAGAAGCTTTTTTAAAGTAAATAATTCCTTAATTTTAATAAAAAGTACTAGTTCCACTGGAAAATTATTTTACTTATAACAAGACATTTTTTCATCTCATATGTGAACTTGTACTCTTTATTGATATTCAAGAATTAGTGATTTAAAACAAGCTAGTGTGTCTCGCTGAAAAGCTACTTGCTTTTGAATTAGTTTTATTTTATTTCTAGTATAATAAGATATTTACACTAGAAACTAAAACATACTTTTGTGATTTTGTGTTTTTACAGTGTAGATAGTTCGGATGGACTTTTACTTTTACTGTCACATAATTTAGATGCAGTTTCAGCTCATAAAATAATGAACTTCTGCCATAGTTTAATTAGCTTTTAATCAAATTTTCCACCAGTTAATCTCTCAAGTGTGTTTTTGTCTGATCATTTTCTCTTTCTTCCCACTTTCTGAGCAGAAGCACATCGCAGCTATGAGCTACGTGGCAATCCTGGCTGTCATGCTTTTTGTGGCTATGTTTGAGCTGGGCCCCGGTCCCATTCCATGGTTCATTGTGGCTGAGCTTTTCTCCCAGGGGCCCCGTCCTGCGGCCATGGCTGTAGCAGGATGCTGCAACTGGACAGCCAATTTCCTTGTTGGAATGAGCTTTCCTAAACTAGTGGTAAGAAAAGCGAATGCTGCCCTGATTGGTTACATTTAGTTTACACTTCTAGTGTTTCCATTTTTCTGTTTCTGACTTGATTTTGAACACTAAAATCTTTATTTCATGTAAGATTATGTGAGTTTTGTTTTGTTTATTCTGGAGGGTGGGGGGATAATCACAACGCAAAACCACAAAATCTTAGTATTTTTTGTCTAGTTTCTAATGCAAATTTTTTAGCTCACTTGAATTTAAGACTAAACTAACTTACAAGTTAGGTTGTATGTTTGAACAAGATGCAGGAGCTTGTTTGCAGTAAATAATTCCTTAATATCGATTTTAAAAAGTATTAGTTTAACTGGCAGTTTTTTTTTCACTTATAACAAGACATTTTTCCCATTTATGTGAAAATAACCTGTCAGTGGAAGTAGCACTTTTTATCAATATTTAGGAATTATTTTCTGAAAACAAGCTACCGTATCTTGCTGAAAAGTTACTTATAAGTTAGTTTTGCCTAGTTTCATGTGTACAAAGACATTTGCACTAGAAGCTATTGAAAATTACTTGGTAAGATTTTGTACCTTTGCAGTGCAGTTATTCTGATTTCCCTCTTGTTTCTACACAGGAGTGGTGTGGACCCTGGGTGTTCCTCATCTTCACTGCCTTCCTCATCTTCTTTTTCATCTTCACATTTATCAAAGTCCCAGAGACAAGGGGAAAGACATTTGAGGAGATCGCCCGTGAATTTGGCGGCGCTCTGCCTCCTGCCACCTCTTCCGCTGAGGACCCTGGTGCCACTTCCAGCACCGCCGTAACTCTTCAAGCCTCTTCTCCTGAGAAAGAGAAGGTACCGCTGGTGGAGGCGCCGGCAGCAGCTCCTGCAGCCGCTCCTGCAGCCGCCACTCTGGCAACCGAAACCACACCCCTTAAAGATAAATCCGGCGCACAAGGGGAGCAGGTGTAGACAGGTTTTAGATTTGTGAGAGAAATTACAAGTAACAGAAGAATCACAGAATACACACATGCTGAAACAGAGGAATCGGTTTCAGTCTTTCTCTCCAACTTTATGGTACATTCCTGAAATCAGCTGCATCCATTTAAATGGTGAGTCAAGGTCAGTGTGTCTCAAGTCACAATGACATTCAGATCTAGTTACTTGAAACTAAAACATGGGTCAAAAAGGTGCAGCTAATTTGATCATTAATGCAGGTTATAAGCAGGGCAATTTAAGGTGAGCCGTGCAGATTTAGACATAAAAAACAGAGGTCGGTTCCTTGTCATATGAATTAGGTTACATGACTAACAAAGATCCACATTTAAACAAAATTATTTGTGTGTTTTTTTAAGTGTCAGATGACTTAATGTGTATTTTCCCCTGGTTTAACTCCTAACACGTTCTTTAGCCAGTTACCTGTTCCCCTCTTAGACTGCAAGTCAAATAGATCTAAATTGTGTAGTTTACCTTTCACTGGGATTGTTTGCATTACCAAAGTGAATAACCACCTGATGAACACATCTAACCTCATAATGTAGTCTGCAGCAGCTAAAGGTACTAAAATGCATCATTGTTGTTCAAATTTTAACATCTACAATCATTCATTATTTAGTAAGGGTTTAATTACTGACTCACTTGGTTTTGTGTTGACATGTTGAAATTTTACTGATGTTAAAATTTATTTATAGGATTGTGTAAGATCTAATCTTTAATTATTTTAGATCATATAAAGAAATGTAAGTGATTTTCTGGCTTCAAGAGGTGAAAAGCGAGTCTTGGACTTTTGCTTTCAGTTGAGGGGAAATTTTAGATCAGTGTCTGTTTGTACACGTTAGTACATTGTAAAAAAACAAAAAAAAGGTCTCTAATTTATGGTAAAATATTTTCAGCTGTGGTAGTCAGAATTTTACCGTATAAATATGGTAGAGTCCATATTTATACGGTAAAATTCTGCCTGTATTTTACTATAAATTAGAGACTTTTGTAAGGTGTAGTCAGGCAAGCTTTAGAGTCACTATTCATACTATGAGCAGTAGAAGTAATGAGCACCGCCATTCTTTCCATCAAACTAACACAGTGCTAATGATCTGCATTTACATTAATAATAACAATCATATATCTAAGCAAGCTGTCAGTAGAACAGATAAAGACGGTATGAACTGTGCAATCATTATTGAAAAATAACTTATAGCAGATAGAGGCAACTAATGGGGAAGTGCTAATAATCTATTAATCCAGTTTAAGCAGTATAGCTTTCAGTGAAACATGCAACTAACGTTAGTGGTTTAATAGATAATTATGTCTGATATTATCTTATTGTTTTGCAAAGCAAGAGACTAATGCTTAAAATCAAAGAAAACAGATCTGTAAGGATTATTTTGTGTATAACCAAAATAAAAGAATGTCAATTTAAAATTATACATACTACATTTTTAACCATTAGGAGCACTTTTTATAATTAAAATAGTATTTTTTTTTTAAAGGTGGAGTTTTAATTAGATTATATAAATTTGAATATAACAATCAGGAAAGGCCTAATGGGAGAGTTTTCAAGCAATTAGCTTATTTAGCTTTGAAAAGCTAAATAGGTGTTGGCAGACTGTTGTCTATTATAGTCCAAAGTTTGTGGGTTCGGTTGTAGGAATTATGATTAGCAATTTTATTTTTCTAGACTGCATCTGTTAGCAAATTTCAAAAATATATCAGATTTCTAACGTGACCTAATAATAGGACCAAAAAAAGAAAGTCTTCAAAAGTCTAAAAGCTGAGAATGAAAGGCTCTGAAATCATTTTTTCTCAGTTCAGTAATAATTTTTATTGTTTCACAAGAATTTCAACTAATGTCTTCTCATCATAACCTGCATATTTCAGGCAAATAATGTTTGTTTTTTATAAGTTTCACATAATTAAATTATCTCAACCAAAAAATCTGCACTGTTGTATGAAACCTAATCTAACTTTTTATTGAGTAAACGTTAATATAAATGTAGTGACAACAAAAACATACCTTGCTATTACAACCGAAAAATGAGGTTTTATATCTCAACCCAAAAAAACAAAATATAGTGATCTTATACTTTGGCCTAATTACATCTATGTTTGTTAGTTTTATTTTAGAAAACACAAATGCACTTAACATAGTTTTAAACATGTGTTACAAAGTTTCTGGATAGCCAGCAAATGCGCCAGTCATTTTCTTGGACCAGCTGCTGCTCACCAATGAAATCTAAATCTCCGTGAAGAAATTAACAGCAGCTTTCAGAGACCATTATATTTCAAATATATTGAAATTACTATGAAGAGTAGAATGATTTATTGTAAGTCAAAATGTATTTTAAGCTTTATGTGTGGGGTCCTTATCCTGTCTGCGCTGTGACACTTTGTCTGCATTGTTTAGTCTCAACAGATTTATGAAATGTATATTGAATACCGTATGTGACGTGTGTATGTAACACAAAGTATATTTTCTTTACTCTATTATTGTGTGAATTGCTGTTGCTACTTGAACTCTGTTCTCACCCTTGCAGACCATTTATTTATTTATTTCTAGATAGAATTTACACTTAAAGAGGTGTACCTTGATAAAGTATCTATAAAGAGATAAAGTATCTATAGAGAGATTTAAGATTTAAACCACTTGTATAATTTTAGGACATAACTTTGTAACTTTGCTGATATTTAATTTTGAATGGATGTCAGAAGGCTTGTTAAGTGGATTATTTTTTTCGCTGGAAATAGAGAATATAATTCCATGATATTGGTGTATTTTCCTGTAATTGTGGATGGTGATACTGTGTTTGCACTGAGGGAGGATTGTTGTGCACTCATGTCTAGTCTAGATTAATGTTATATACAGTGTTTCCTGTTGAGGTGCTGCTTCTGTCTTTGGATATTTGGCAATGCTCCTATTTTACCCTAACAAGGATTTCACTTCTAAATTCAAAATGCTTGTTGTTCCACATGTTGCTATTGCCTTTTGTGATGTCACAAACTCAGAAAATTCTAAGCAGGCAAATGGAGGAATATGTTTATAATAAGGGAATATGGAAATGTTATTAAAACATTTCATTTATATTATTATTTTTTTTATCTTTTTAACCAATTTTTCAAAAGCAAAGTTGTGTTGTGTTGTGTTAGTGTTTCAAACTTGGCAGCATATGACTTATGGATGGATCCGGCTATTGATTGAATTGGCAATACTAAAACATAATCTTCTGCAATAACGAATTGGCTACTAATACAATAACTACCAGTTTTATCTACCTAGAGACAACACACCAAACTACTCACATTAAACTCATAACTTTTTAAGCAATGACTGCTCTTGCTTTTCTAACTTCCTGTAGTAGCGCAGTAGCCACTACTGGGTGATGCTGCAGTACTACCTCTGCCTGTCATTCAGTGAAGCTGCTGTTTTATGTAGTCACTACAGTGGTACCTGTGGAACCAGCAGCCTCTGTTTTCCCACTTGTGCCTCCCAGATTGGTGCTTCTCTTGTCTTAAGGTTGAAATTTAAGTATCAGACTTTCAAGTAAAGGAAAAAGTGGGAGAAATTCTGATTTTGAAAGATTTATCATAGTCCAATGCTAAGCCATACTGTTTGGTACATTTGCACTTATAACAAAGATTTTTTAAGGTCCAAAAATAATTTATAACCATTTCCTAAAGCTTGTAAAGCAATTTTACAAGCTGATAAAAAAATAGGTATGTATTGTTGCCAACAATCCAATTTTATTGTGCAAATTCATGAATTTAAGGATTACATAAAAAATACAGAGATGAGAAAACAACTTAGCATGACTGTAGTTCTTGTATGTTCTCTGTAGACTGGGACAGTTGTCTTAATGTTTTATCTATTTTATCCATTGCTCACTATTGTCTTTATTTTGTGTATAATTTATGGTGAAGATATGCTACTGCTAATGAGATTTGCAAACCACTGCCATGGTATGTGACTGAGGTGTTGCAATAAAGTATTTGAAAGGATTTAATAAGGAAATAAAAGAAAGGACCAAAGTGCAGACTGCTGATAATTATAGCAAGCAACTGGATGTACAAACTCAAACCCTTTCACACTGTACATAGAAAAATATAAGCTTTCATTATTTTGTAAATCTGTATATTTTAAAGAACATTGATGCATCTGTTGCATTGTTCTATTTTGTTTTAGAGTGCACATTGTCTAGATTTCATACACTGCTCTTCACTCTGTGCAGATTTAAAAGTCTATTTTTAAAGGTCTGATTGACGACTGCTGCTGGTCATCATCTTATTTTCATCTTGTGTTTGTTTCATTACTTGGTTGCAGCCATGCCTCATCAGATAACATTCTTAGTTTGGGCTGCTATGTGTTTGTACCACGACTCTTTAACATGCTGGCAAAAAGAGCAGCAAAGTGGCAAACGCATTAACTCAACAATGAACTGTGGCTGCTGCAACTTATTTATGCGCTTGTTATTCACTGTGATGTTGCGCTGTAAGTGATTGAGTTTATTTGTCTACATTTTGTGATTTCTCACCTCACCTTTGTTTAAACAGCTTTTCATTGTGTTTTTCTGAGAAAACTCACATTTGCTTATGTTTTGAATCACTCTTTCATTCTTGATGATACAGAATTTTTGTCCCCAAATAAAAGGAGTTTGAGAACAGCAAGCTACATTCATTTTGGGCTTTAGTGCTGTGATTGGAGAAATGTTTGATGTGGAACAGTGTTACTTTTGTGTTTTAGTGGCTACTGGGTGATTACATGATGTGTAGCTTTCTATCTTTTCGTGTGCATCAGCAGTGATGCACTATTGACTGTTTCATTTGCCCTGTACATACCACAAATGTTGTTAAATAAAGTTGCCATCTTGTATTGAGGAATATTGTGAAATTATTTATATTTTTGATTCATATGACTTTGTGGTTAATTTGTTAGCATATGTGGAAAAAAATAGATGGACTCTTTATGAAAATTTTCATATTTTCCATTTTATTAACCATATAGCAAGTAAAAGTAAAAAGTGCAGTTGTGCAACTCTTAGAAAAAATTTTTTCTAATTTTTTCAGTTTCTATGTACAAAATAAAGTAATACAAATTCTGAAAAAAATAAATTAACCTATGCTGTTAACCACAAGTAGATTAAGAAATACAGAAAAAAAATATTGCAATAATGACGTTGAAAAATACACAATTTTGCATATCTGCGACACCAAACTAAAATTTCTAACTTGCACTTGAATTTATGTTTGTTGTTTTTGCAAAGTAACAATGAAATGGTATAGTAAGTAATACAATGAAAATGTCCGATTGGTTTTTCTTCATTTATTTATTCACATACAATTATTAAAAAGATCAAAGTTGATGCCAAAGTCGACCTGTGTTTAAGGTGTTCCCTCGTTAATCTCCGTCATCCTGTCGCGCCGGAAAAGGCAGAGCATCGGGAAAAAAGGAGGCGTTTCCATTTAAACAACACTGCACAATCAGCTGCAAATTTATGCAGAGCAGTGAAATCTGTGCTGCTGCTCCTGCTACTGCTGTTGTCCTGCAAAAGAAGAGCAAGGGGAAAAAGAGGCAGCACCACCGGGCACCGTGCATACCAACCGCCCGGGAGGCCGCTGAGTCCGCTGCGGGGAGCCGGAGCAGGAGCGAGGGCTGAGAAACCCGGAGCGGTGACGGTAAGGACGGACCGAGCTGCCCCGTTAACGAGCCAGACAGCGGCGGCGGCGGCTAGCGGGATACTAGCTGGAGTAGCCTCCAGCGGATCTGGTATCAACTGGTCTGAAGCATGGAGGGCAGCTAGCAAGCTTTAGCTCTGTGTTTGCTTCCCAGCTGATTGCTGCAGCTAAAGGAGGCTTTATGGGGTTGTGGAGGCTGCAGACTGAGCTGGCTGCTGGGACTGAATGGTGTGCGGAAGGAATATTTAGAGGATGTGGAAGAGTGATTAAGATCATGCAATAAGAAAATGGGTTGCGGACACCTGATTTAAATGGGTCCTTCAGAACATCCAGCTTACCTGCAAGGTGATGCATGGTTAAAAGGAAAAAAAAAAAAGAAAGATAAAATGCAGTTTTTTTTAAATAAAGGGTTTAGTCAAGATTTGAAAGCCTTGGGTTTGTAGGTCAGTGCATCAGTGTAGCTTAGGTTTGAAACTGCAAAATTCAACAGAGCAACAGCATTACAACTGTAAATTGGTGTCATTTATTACATCTGCTACTGAGATGCTGAGAATAAATCAGAGATGCACCAATCAGATTTTCACTGGCCGATAGTGTCTGTCTTTTAGGTCTGAACTCAAGTTTTTTTTAAAGATTGAGCTTTTCTTCCCAAGAACTACAGTACATACAAACTCATTAGTGTAAATTTTGTATTCTTTACCATTTAGATGTTATTAAACTGACCATAACAAAAAAAAAAAAAAAAAAAAAACTGCAGCGAAGACTCTTTGGGGGAGGCAATCCAACAAAAAATGAAGAGATTACAAGACTCATTATATTCGGTTTGTTTTTGTTTTGCAAATCAGCAAGTTGTGTTAGTTTTCAGCTTTGATGCATTTAATGTGCAGAAAAAAAACTGATTTTCAGAATTTAACTGTTTGGTCGCTAATGAGAGCTGATCAATGGAAAATTTGCTGATTTTGATCACTGATTAATGCATTTCTCAGAAACGGACCTATAAATATCATCCTTGCAATGTCATAAAGGACTGATTGAAATACGATATGTGTCTCCTGTCAGAAACTCCTGTTTTGCATTCCAATAGTATGTTCAATCTGCTGGATCGAGTCTCATCGCAGTAGTTGCCCCCACCGGACACAGATGACAGTACCCAGAGGTTAAAGGTCACTGAGAGAGTTGAAGCATCATGATGACAAGTGAACAGAAAACCAGTGGGGAAAATATGAATCAATCACAACTGACAACGTCATTGTAGTTTTTTATGTTATTTTGCTATTGTTTGATTTTCTAATATCCCCTAAAAATTAATAGCACATTAAAAGCCTTACCCAGTAAGTATTTCTGCAAAATGATATGCGTTTGTTAACAAAGCACATTCAGTAATATTTAATAGCCACCAGTGTGACGTTACACACGGGGAATAGAGTTCATGATATTTGTCCTGAGGTGAGACAGGTTTTTTTTTTTTTTTTGTCTTAGTCTTATAAGGAGGAAATTCAGTTTTATTTTGTTTTATTTCTTCTGTGTTTTACTTAAGGTTGTCTCAATAGTCTCCTGTGCTCATCTGCAGCCATGGAGGCGGATGGAGAGCAGAACCAGCAGGGAGCCTCGACCAATGGGAGTGCAGCGTCTGGGGCGAGCTCCCGCCCCTCACCAATGAATTCCATGTCTGCGTATGAAAGGCAGGCGGTTCAGGTAGGTCTCAGTTTGTGTGAGTAATACGCCATCGGCTTACCTCAATAGCTGTTTTTGTTGTAGCAATTTGAGGCCACAAAGTCGACTTCAGAGACGTAATGTTGACACAAACATTTAGAATCAATCTGAGGTGCCAAGCCCAAGGTTAGTCATGAAGCTAAAGAACTGATTTCAATTCCTGACTGTTCTAAAGGTTCTGCCTGTATTATGGCTTTAGGTTTTATATTTAATTGCCTTCTCATTGTCAGAATTGTGAGTGAAGCAGTTGGATCCATTTTACAAAGACAACTACTTGTGTTGCCATGGCAAAGAGCAGAAATTTTTCCTCTCTTGCAGTGTTTCATGTCCCACGTTTTTTTATTGTGTAAAGTTTCACCTAAGTGACCAAAGTAGGGTGGTCAGGCTCATGTTGGACGAAAACAACTCTGCATGCCGGAGGATTATTACACATAGTAAATTACATTATCTTGACTCCATAAATCTGTTAGATATAATATGTAGTAAACCTAAATTACTTAAAGTGACTGGCTTTTTTGTTGTTGTTGTTCTTTTTGGTTCCTGGTGGCAAAAAATACTTTTTATCCACTGTTAATATGCAGATTAAATAAGTACAGAATCAGATTTTGTGGGGTTTTTCCAAATCCAAATACGTACGGGGACAAAAAAAAGACAAGTATGAATTTTTTAATGTAATTCCAGACTCTATTCTGTTTTTGGTCATTTTTATTGTCTTGCTTATTTTCTACCATTTTTATTTCTTTAAAATTTTCCCTTTCTTGTTTTTTTCTAATATTCCTTCTTTTTTCCTTCTGCCATTCCTTCCTTTCTGTTTTTCATCTTTTTTTCTTTCTCCTTTTTGTTCTTCCTGTCGTATTTCTGGTCTTACTTTCCTGTTTCTTCCTCCTTTCTTTCTTTTCTTCCTTTTATCTTCCTTTCCTTACTTCCTTTCTGACCTGATTTCATTATGTGCTTGCTGCCTGTATTTAAAAGCCTTTTAAAGAACTTTTATATTTATGCTTATAAAATTAGCCATAAATTGAGTCTGGAAAAGTATGAAATGTGAAATTGAAACTGTGGAGGAAATCTGATTATTTAACTATAGAAGGAGGGCCATGAATGTTCTTTGAAAAAGAAAAAAGGTAATTGTATGTGTTGTGTCTTTGGGTAGTAACCTTTCTAATTTATGTCTTACACTGATAATTAGTGAGAGAACCGGGTAGGTAAAGAAAGAGAGTGAGACTTGGAGGAGGCTGGGTGTTATTTTCTCAGGCCTTTGTCACCGTCCACCGCCATCTGTCTTTGTCACCCTGCACATACTAATCCAAGCCGCCGCGCTCGCATTCATCCTCTCAACTTATTACTGTATGAAGCTCAGCTCATACATCAGGCAGCTGGCAGGAAGCTGCAGCAGCATCTCTCCCTCCTGTTCTTGTTGATCTCACTTTGTAGTTTTCTTCTCTCATCTATCCTCTTTCTTCCTCTCCTTGTATAGCCTCGTTTTAGTTTCCTTTTAACAGACCTCTACCTAAATCACTTTAGTCTTTTCTCTGTTATATCTGCTGTTCTCCGTTCTCTCCCTGAAACTGTTCGTCATAATTCTCAATTTTAATGTTTTTGTCATTACCTCTAGGCCCTGCAGGCATTGCAGAGACAGCCTAATGCAGCTCAGTACTTTCAGCAATTGATGCTGCAGCAACAAATCAACAGTGCCCAGTTGCAGAATCTGGCTGCTGTGCAACAAGTCAAGGTAAATATGATGAAGCTCATTACAAAATCCACTCTGTTGATTGCAAAGATTTGTTTTAAGTTGATCAAATAATGCATGAATAAAAAACGGATTGCAAAATAAGCCAGGGTGCAGTAATAAAATCCAGTGACAGACGTTTAAAATGCAGGCAGTGTCCTGGACAGCTGTTGTGTTAAATTGGCAGACATACGACCAGAAACACTGAGCCACGTCCGCCGTCAACCACAGGACAGCCTCTGTAACCACATTTGTTTGGATTCAAGTGAAGCCTCAAACATTTCTTCTTCTTCTTCTGTTTTTCTGCTCTTTGTCTCGTCTCCTACAGGCAACTCTGGCTGCCAGTCGTCAGTCAAGTCCGTCCAGCAGCTCTTCTCAGACCACCAACACTACAGTAGTACGCTTTGTTCTTTTTTGCTAGCTTAAAGCAAAAAAAAGAATAATTAAAAAGCCTTTTAATGACAAAGCCTCATTTTTATGGCCATTAATTGGCTAACTATATACTGATCTCAGCCTGTTTGGGCCGGTTCCAAGTCCTAATTTTAATAAATTGACTGTTTGCAAGAGTCTTTGATATTTCCCTGAAAGCTGTACTAGGTTAGAATTTTCTCTTCAAAAAGAGCTGTGAACTTGTTGGATGAAACCATTTTATGGAAAAACATAAAAACCTCACAGCAGGTTATGAGTAGATGATGGGAAACACTTGCAGTCATTCGTTGTCAAAGCAGGTATAGCTGAATGCAAGCTTGATTAAAAATGTCTCCACTCTCTTCTTAGTTGAAAAAAGTCAGATGCAAAACAACAAAAGCTGCATTCAAATAAAGTGGTGCAAAATCGAAAAAATCAGGTAAATATAAAACATTAATCCAGAAAACTCCTATGAATGTCAACATGACTCTCACAGGCTCCCATACGATTAGAGCAGGTATTCATAAGAGATGGTTTACAGATATCCAGATTTCTGATATTTATGTTTGTCTTGTTTCTTAAATGATTTCAAGCAAGGCGTGAAATAATTTGAAAACCTAGATTTCTAGTCTGATTCAATAGCATGATCTATCAGTGATGTTTAATTGGCAAATCCAGAGTACACTTTCTGGTTAGATAAATAACCTCCTAGCACAGATAAATTATATTTGTAATAACCTTCCTTGATTCTTAATTCTTTAGCTTGGCTACATTTAAAATAAACTGTCCTAAGTCAGATCCAGTTCAGTTCTTAATTCAGTCAAGATGATATGGTTTGATTCTAGCCAGAGCCATCAAGCATTCTCTAAACCAGTGGTGCCAAAAGCCGGTCCTCGAGGACCGGCATCCTGCACGTTTTAGTCCTCTCCCTGGTTTAACGCACCTGGATCAAATAATGGCTCATTAGAAGGTCTAAGAAGAACATTGACATGCTGAAAAGGTTGTTATTACCAGCAGGGCGAGAACTAAAACATGCAGGAAGCTGGCCCTCGAGGACAGACTTTGGGCACCCTGCTCTAAACAGAGAATGCACTTCAAGAAAATTCATTAGGGAAAGAAAGAGCTCTACATACTAAAGTCTCACATTGTTGTTCTTCAGGCAAGTGTAACATCTGGAGCAGGTTCCACAACCAGCAGCCGTCCTTTAGGTGCCTCAGCGACGTCCACCATCAGTCAGTCCGTGCTGCTCAGCGGGGCGACAGGCGGTCAGGGACAAATGTACCTGAGGGTGAGTCTCCCTCAGACAGCCGCATTCTCTGATCATATCAGTGTCAGCCATGACTTGCCATTTGTCCTGCAGGTCAACCGCTCCCTGAGACCACCCATATCCCCCCAGCTCATCTTCATGCCCGGTAGCACAGCGACCGCTGCTGTGGCGACCGTCGCCCAGCAGCCTCAGAGTCAGCAGCAACAGGAAGTAACTCCAGCCTCCTCCTCCTCCAGCGGCCAGTTGGATAATGACCAGGTTTGCAGAGTAACTGAGCCGACAATTTCAAGCTGCGTTTTTGTCAGGCTGTGTCGCAGAAGTGCTGATGTCACTGAAACATTTCTTGTGTCTGTAGGCGCAGAACCTTGCCATCAGAGGTGTGTCGAGTCCCAAAGGTGTGGGTGTTAAAACCGAAGCCCCAGACAGGAGCGACTCAGGTGGGGAGAAAGAAAATGGTTTTGACTCACCTCATTTACTAGTTTTCCCTTGGGATTATTTTACAGCAGATCCTTTTACAGTAATTAAAAAATGTAGGACTCCATTCCTTCTGTCTAGAGTTGACAAGTTTGATTTATGAAGGTTTTCATTTTGTTGTCTATTATAATTGTTTCATATTTTGTCTTATTTGTCTCTGCAAAGTGACAAATAAGTTATTTAGTTCCACATTAACAATGAAAATAGCCTTCTTTTAGCTATTAAATTAACTCTAACTAGAAAATACTAACTTGTATTTTCTAGCTGTGGAAAAAGTTCTAACACCCTACCCATCACAGCTAGTCTTTTGACCTGGTGGGAATAAGTTCAGTAAGAGGCTTTTTTACCAGCCTCTGACATTGGTCTGAGGAAAGATTGCCTCATTCCTCACTTTCAGCTGTGATATATTATAGATATTTATTGCATGTACAGCCCATTTACATTATCTGAAATGGCTAAAGTTCTGAGCCTTTAGTGTGTCCAGGACCTTTTATTTCAAGGTCCTGGACATTACAGCTGTATTTACTGTCTTTGTCATGTGGCAAGTTTGGTTTCAGCTTTTATTTTGACAGATGATTTTATGTTTTCCTCCAGCCTCCTCTAACAGACTGTAGATGTTCTGTTTGATTGTGACCCGTATTAACTTTTTTTTTTCTTTGTTCAGCTTCCTACTCGCTGGTCCAGCCATCCCACCCATCAACCCCCCAGTCCCCAACGAAACCCAACTCACAGCCACCTCACATCAAGATCCCTACCTACCCTCAGCCTACGAACCTTAAAGCACACCCCGTCTCTTCGTCCGGTGCCTCCTCGTCTTCCTCATCCTCCACCTCCTCCATCCCTCTCTCTCAGCTCCTGCTTCATGGAACTCGAACTCTGACCACAGGGACCACAGCTCCCACAGCAGCACACGCACTGGTCCTGACATCCAACGCTACATCACAGGCCCATGGCTACCCGGTTGGCACGGCGACCATCAAACCTGCGGTCAACGCTCAGACTCTGGTAGTGCAGCCTTTGCAGAAATCGGCACTCGGCACGGAGAAATCGGGCCACTCTAACGGACCCATTCCCATTCAACCGAAGACTTTTCAGGGTCTTCGCGTTCCCCTTCAGCTTCCCTCCAGAAACCCCCCTCCTATCTTGCCTGCCCCCCCACCTCCTAGCAGTTCCAACCATTCGTCCCAGCCTCCTCACATCCCGGTCCAAATCGTGGGGGCGAGGCAGAGCACGCTGGGAGGCACCCAGGCCCTCGCCCTGGCCCGTGGCAGCTGCAGCCAGGAAGGAGCGGCTGTGCTCAGCAGCTCGTCCAACCTGCTCACCATGGTGGCCTCCATCGCCTCCCGGGAAGGTGGGGTTGTGGGCAGAGGGGTGGGGCTTAAGACTCTCCAGACTCCCCAGGAGGCTGCTCCACCAACCCAGGCTCCTCAAGTTCATCCCCAGACAAATCAAAGCTCTGCACAGAGTCAGAATGGACCTGCATCTCAGAGCTCCGCCTCCTCTCAGTCACCAACTGTTACAGCTCCTCCCCCATCGCAGTCTCTCTCCACGCACTCCCTCCCACAGGTGACTGAAGAGCAGAGAAGAGCTGGGGTGACAACCAATGGAGACTCATCAGGCGGCCAGACTCCACAGGTCAGATGATTACTGTCTTTTGCCAGTTATATCGGGACTAAGATACCTGACAGATGATGGTGCTCAACACCATGCTGTGCCCTATATGTTTACAGCTGTTACAGCTCCTCCCCCATTTCTTCAAAATGACATAATATACATTATGTTTCTTAGACCTTAATTTTTGCCTCTTTTGTTTGTAGTGTGTTGCTACTTAGTAGTTTGCATCTTGCATTGTTGCCTGGGTATTCCCATTGATGAAATCTTTTTCAGATTGTGGTGCCTTTTTTGTTTCCAATTGAAATGATTCCTCACAGTTTGAAAAGTCTGAAATCTGTTCCCAGCTTCATCTTTTCATTCTGCTTGTTTTGTTTTAAGGGAAAGCAGGTGAACGCCTCCCTAAAAAGAAAATCAGACTCTGGTTCAGCAAATGGTGAAGACGGTCCGTCTCCTCCACGGCTCCAGCCAGTCAGAGACCACACCTCTGCACCCCCAGGCAACCCTATCAGTGCAGGTAACTTCACAGTAAACAAGGGGAGCATGACATTTTTTTGACATTTATTGCTAAGACAATAAAACTCTCCTATTATCAACTTGGCTGTACTGACGCAGTTAAGCCCAAAATTATTAATGCTCCTAGCAGATTTATGTCTCAATGTAGTCTTTTCTTTCTGTTGACATGTTTCCTCAATTTACATCTCTTGGAGGACCTCAAAAACTCACAAACTTAGACCTCATCACCAAGGGTAAATTATGAGTCAAATAACAAAATACCAGTGGAAACATGCAATAAACTAGTTAGCAAGAAGGGTTTTAAGGGTTATTTAGTACCAGTAAAGATTTTTTCACTGATTTGGGAGACTAATGACTAAATATCTTTTGACTTGCCATTTTTTTATTAAAATAAAAACAGCTAAATATATATTTTACTTTCCTTACTGTCCTTTGAGAAATGCAGTCTCATTTTCTATCTCAAACAAACTTTTTGATTAAATGAAATACAGCATTTTTTTAATCAAAGTTATATTTTAAATCTAGAAGAAGGATTAACAAAAATAAATAAATAAATCTGGCCTAAATGTAGTTATCTTTGCTCTCATGAAACAAATGGCAAATAAGTATTTCAAACAGCAAAAGTTACAATTCCAACCATATTTGGATTTGGGGGTTGCAAATATTAACAAAGTAAATCACAATTCATTTGGTGACTTTTTTTTGCTATAATGATAAATATTGGTCCACACCTCCTTCACAAAGACATGTGAAGGAGGTGTGCACAGAGTCAGAATCATCCTGCAACAGGTAATGGAAAAATCTTTACTCTTTCTCTACCTCTGCAGGTTCTGCTTCTCCTCCTCCTCCCGCCTCCTCCTCTCCCACCCCGATCCTGTCCGTGTCTCGGGGGGCTTGCAGTCAGGGGGAGCGGGTGTCCCCGCCTCAGGCTGTAGTTAAACCACAAGTTCTCACTCATCTAATCGAAGGCTTCGTTATCCAGGAGGGAGCAGAACCGTTTCCAGTGTGTACAATACATTTTTGATTCATTAATTCCTTCCCATGTATGCACCCCTGTGTTATTACCGATTTTTGTTTTTCTTCTTCACCAGCAGATTTGTGGTCCAGCAAAGGACTCGGCTGGAGAGGATCTAACGGACGATAGTCCAGACACTAACCAATCAGAAATGGTCACTACGGCAACAGGTATAACCTGAGCTGACTTAAAATCACTACTTTTTTATAACAGCAGTCAATTTGTGTATTCCTCAAGAAAGTAGATCCTTAACTTGGCTGAGATTTCCAAGAGGCGTCTGAATTTAGCTTGTTGAAAGACCAAATTTGAAAGCTCAGAAAGGTAAAGGTAAACTTTACTGAGCTCAGCAGATGTTTCAGCATGTAGTAAAAAATAATTTCACTTTTGCAACTCAGAGCATCCCTTTAATTTTTTATTTTTTTTCAAATATCACTGGTACTGAAGATATCTAACTCAGTCGTTTTTACTCAGCATCATTCCCAGATTGATTATTGTTGTCATTATGATTTTGGGGAGCTTACTGTATTTTTCGGACTATAAGCCGCTACTTTTTTCCCGCGCTTTGAACCATGCGGCTTATAGCCCGGTGCGGCTTTTCTGTGGATTTCTTTTCAACCGCCAGGAGGCGCTTTAGCAGGAAGTGAATCATTGGAAATCAAAATTGGAAATCAAAGAAGAAAGTGCTAATTGTCACTTAGAACAAGCACATGCTTGCAGTAGGCACCACGCAGAAATGTTTTCAAACTCATACGCCCTTATCATGGAAACTACACGAAGAAGTTCGTATGATGCAGCTTTTAAGTTGAGGGCTATCGAACCGGTAGTACAGGAGGGAAATAGAGTCGCTGCACGTAAGCTCGGCGTGAACGAGTCCATAGTTAGGCGTTGGAGACGCAGGAGCTTGTGAAAAACCGAGAGCGGCGGCGATACCAGCTACTCATAGCCAGGTGCGGCTTATATATCTACGTTTCCAGTTAAAAAAAAAAAAAAATTGTAAGTGCGGTTTATAGCAAGGTGCGCTCTATAGTCTGGAAAATACGGTATTTATCGCACATTCACAGGGTAAGAAAAAAAGTTAAGTACATAATCGCAGGTCTTGATTTTTGTCAAAAGTTTGAGCCACACGCCGATATCTTCTTTGCGTTCTGTGAGTGGAATTGGTTGAGGCTACTGCTAACTAGCTGCCAACAAACCCTTGCTAGCTTGCTGCTTTTGTGTTTACAACCAGACAGTCACCAGAAATCAAGCTGATAATCGGCCTGTTCTGCTCTCAAGCTCTTAGTCCGTCTTGCACTGTTCAACAGTTTGGACCCTGTTAGATTTTGCGACTGCGTTATAACAGCACAGTTTTAATTACAGCTTCCAAACTGGGAATTTCCACTTCTGAGTTTAATTGCAAGAGAGCTGAGAATGAAGAAAATAAATAAAATCTCAGCAAAGTACAACCCTTGCCTTCTCTCAACCCTGTGATTATGTACATTAGGAATAAAACCTTGAAAGAATGAGTCTCTTTAATTCATATTGTCACATATTTATGAAAGTTTGGTTGCTATATTAAGTAACTTCTGTCTTCTCTTTTGAAACCTCAGTGCTGAAGTGCGAGTACTGCAAAAACTTTGCTCCTGCCAACCAGTTCAGAGGCACCAAAAGGTTCTGCTCCATGTCTTGCGCCAAGAGGTATTTTACATGCATGAAACATGTGACACGATATATACAGTAAATATAAGATGATACACATCATCTTATAAATTCACTTCATTTCAAGCTGCTGTAGCCACTCATATTTCATGGTTCTCTGAATCATTTCAGCTGTTTTTACCATTGATATATTAATTTCTCTAGAATTTAAGCAAATCTAATTTAAATTGCATCAAAATAAATAGATTGTTTTTATTTATTTTTTTTTTATTCACACATTGCATTTTAAAAGTGTTTATCCCCTTGAACTTTTGCACTCATGTTACAACCACAAACATCAATGTGTTCTGTTGAGGTTTATCCTACTGACCCGGGCAACTTAACTGAGGAATTGGCCAGACTTTGCCTTTGGCCTGTCAATGGCAAATAAAACACATTCAAAACACAGCACCACACACTCATTGCACATTTAGCACTGCGGATGGGCATTTGGATGTGATGGCAAAATAATATTTGTCACCTTAGTCAGGATTAAATTTAGTTTTGGGTCCTAGTCTTTATGAAGACATGTTGTTTGAATCAAACTAATTACACTTCAAGACACAAAGCAATGAACTGCGTTGAGCACCACAAATTCTGTGGCATCATAATCCCGTTGTGTTCATGCTCCTTACTATTGTAGGTATTTTACTTATGATTGTAGGAATTTTCCTTTTTCTAAGATATTTTAAAGGTTAGCAAATTGTATGAAATTTTCTGTTGTTTTGCTAGCAAAACCACGATCTGGGCCATTTGGAAACCTGTTCTGAGCCGCATGTGGGCCTCAAGCAAACAAAAATCTTAGCAAACTCAAGAATCTATTTTCAGATCTGAATATAGTCCTCTGAGGTTTATCAGTGAACATTATTACAGAACAAACATCATGAAGACCAAGGAACACAAAGAAACAAAAGTGACAAGGAGGAAGTTCTAGTTCATTAAAGATGAGGGGAATCTGGTTTTTCTGTTTGGCAGCAGGCCATGCAGGTAACACAGTAAATACATTCTTGTACGCTGATACCAAAATTAAACATTTCGGCCTACTGTCAAAATACTCTGTTGAAACTGGCACCTCAACACGCTATACCTACCTGAAAACATGGTGATGGCAGCATCAAGTTGTTGGTACAGGGAACTTAATAGCAGATGATATAATGATTGACGGAGCTAAATACATGTTCATTCTGGAAAAAAAAAAAACCTGTTGGAGGTTGCAATAGAGTTGAGGCCAAGATGTAGATTTAATTTTAAGCAGGATAAAAAACCTGCACATGCAACCAGAGCTGTAGTAGGCTGGTCTAGAGCAAGCATAGTCATGTTTTTGATTGGCCTAGTCGAAGTTCAGCCCTAGATCCCTTCAATAATCTGAGGCAAGACTTCAAGCATCATTTTGGTGTGTGCTGTCCATTAGATCTAACTCATTACTCCAAAGAAAATTATCCAAAATTCCAAAAAAGTTCTACAAAGTTCTAACTGAGACAAACGCATGCTGAATTTTTCAGACTTTTACTTGCAAAAGTTGTTGAAAGCCATGTATGTAACTTCCCTTTCACCTCACGTAATATGCACTTGTTTGTGTTGGTCTATCACATAAAAGCCTGGTGGAAAATATGCAAAAATGTGAGTTAAAAATGTGGAAAAGTTCAAGGGGTGTACATTTTTTAGCAATAATTCTTACATAACGTAGAAATTAATCATAATCAGCATGAATCCACGGAGGAATCTGGTTGTCCTGTGAATTATCATGTGGCTTCAGCAGTATGTTCACAGCATGTGCGTTTTCTGTGCTTCTTAAATTAGTTTTTTATGTTTAAATATTGCTACAGCCAAACTTCATTCATGTTGCAATTCCTATCTGGCTTGGAAATGTTTGTCTTCTTGATTTTGTGTTGAACTGGCATCATTTTGTGATTTTTATATTGTATTAATTACATTATGTTTCACAATATAAACAATGCATATTTTGCATTGTTTGGAACAGTATTTTGTCAGCATATGAGTTTGAAATTAATTTGCTTCTGCTTTGCATTTGTCTCCTTGCCCGATGTGTGTGTATAACTTCTATACCACGCATAGTCCAAAGAGACAAAAACTGTGTGTTGCTCGTCCCGGCTTCAGTACCGTATATGTCACTCTTTGTCTACGATACAGTATGTATTGGTTCCCCAGGTACAACGTCAGCTTCAGGCAGAACTTTGGGATGCGACACAGTCACAGCCAGCGCCAGGATCAGGACCACGCTACGGACCGGGACCGGGACCAGGACCAGGGGCAGGACCAGGGGCAGGGCCAGGGCCAAGGTCACTTCTCTAACTCGGACGAGGAAGGAGGGATTGCAAGGCGGAGGGTTCCTCGTAGGACTAGCTCAGAAATAGCCAGTGCAAAGATCGCAGGAAGACCAGTACCTGCAAAGGTGAGAGAAAAGTTCTGTCTAAAACTTTATTAAATAATCAAAAATAGGTATTAATAAACAGGTTTTTGTCAGTTCTTTCTATGCAATGGAATAACATGATTTTAAGGGTAAATTTAATCAAAGTGTTTTCTGTATGTATGTTTCTGTATGTCCTATGACACTTTTGAGAAATGAACCATCAAACTCAATTTAGCACCATCTGACACGTGACACTGGAGGAGCTTAGAGTTTGATTTGGTTGAGGTTTGGTGCCATCTAGTGGCCACAACAAACCCACCTAATTGCAGTTTGTGTAATCCTTTACTTTTATGGACATTAGACCTTCTTTAAAGTGTATTTAGAGATGCCTCTTTTCTTAAATTGTGCCACTTTAGTCTTTATTCGTGCAACATTTTCTGGTAAATGGGCTGCCTTCAACTGGCTAGAGTGGTTTTATAACTTTACTGCTATTTTCAGGGATTCATCTAAAACCACATTTGCTCCAGATTGGGATTGGTGTTCTGCTGTTGTGGACTGTTACAGGACAAAGAAAGTTTAAATAATAAAACAGTCAACAATTGAAGTGAATGTATGCAAATTCTGATTAGATCTGTGAGCAAGCAAATGTTTTAGGATAATCATTATGGGTGTGACAACCTCTGTAAAAGCAGCAGTTTGTTAGTTTGTTGCTGTAAAACATACAAATTTGTGTTTCGGCAATGCCAGGATGGGAAGGCATCAGCAATGACGATCAGTTGTTGCGCTGTGTTCCTCTGCAGCAGGGGTCGGCGACCATTTCCATTCAAACAGCCACTTTTGCCCCTGCTGCAACAAAATAAAACTGTTTTCTAAATTTGTACTACATAAAATGTTTTACTATGAAAGCTAACAAAATTAAACCAAAATGTGTTTCTATTTTCAAATTTTAGGGCAAAATTATTCCTTTTTTACTAGAGGGATTGTTTTAGAATGAAGTGAACTTTTTCTATAGATATGAAAAATTAAAAAAGATAGGTCGCACAGTCTGCAGTTAGATACTTTTATAAGCCTGTTCTAGACATTAAAAGTGGATTTTGCATAAGAATATATAGAAAAACACAATGAACATTTCTTTCTTTATTCAGAGAAAAAGAAATGCCACAGTGAAGTTGCAGGTCATTCACTGATTGGCGGCAAAGCAATTAAAGGAAAACACGAAAGATTAATTTGTGAAAATGACTAAAGATTTTGCTACCAGCTGTGTTTTTTCAAGCTAATAAATGATTGCAGTGTACTTAATATTTCACGCAGAACTTTTCCAGCTTAATTTTTAAAAAATTAACTACAGTTTTTGAATCTGTTGTATGTTTTTTTATCCTTTTGATCACATAAAAAAAAATTATATGTATATGATTCTGATATGTTAAACACTGAAATTGAAATAGTTTGCTTTTTTTAAATTCACTTCTACTGTCTCCTATAAATACCAATAAGAGCCTGTTGGGAAGTATGCAGAATAAAAATAAAAAAAAAGTCAGGCTTATTGTAGGTCAACATTGGCTCAGTAATAAAGCATGAGGCTTTCAAACGTGTTTACACCAAACATTTTTAGCTGAATGTGGCACCTTAAGATTTTGTCCAGTAATTCTACAGGTTGTCCAGTAACCCTCGCCACTCACCTCTTCCACCCACAGTGCCGCTCAGAGTCCAGCCATTCAGACGAGGAGTCCAGTGGACAGGAGGATGAAGACGACGCCATGTCTCTGTCACCTGCTTCTTCGGCTTCCTGCCACCAGCCGCCTCCGCCAGCTGCAAACGAGAGCTCAGCACCCAACTGCCTACCTACCAGCCCCGCCCAGTGGACAGTGGAGGAAGTGTCGCAGTTCATTTCTTCATTACAAGGTTGGAAGATCCGACTTCTGTCTTTTTACTTTCTCTTTACTCATCCACTTCACTTAAATTGAATCAACTTTATTTGAGTTAATAGTTACATACTTTTAAAATTGATATTTGTTGTTTCTGTATTTGGACTTAGCTCATTAACTGTGTCAAACAGGATGATAATTGTCATGATATGAGGGAATAAACGAGAGGTAATCGTCAGTGGAAAACTGTACTTCTTTTATTTAGCTACAGCATAAACTGCTTCTTATTCGAACTCGTTTTTATGTGTAATTTCCTAGTGTTCCCCCAGAGGTCATGAAACCAAACTACCGTGACTCCAGATATACATTAGAAGCTAACCTCACAGCAGTAATTAAGTGGTTTACTTTTTTGTGTTTGTGTTTCTACAGTTTGAATGAGTTCTGTTAAATCACTGTTTTCTATCCTTTCTTCCTACTTTGCTTGTGTTGCTGTTGCTCTCAGGCTGCGAGGAGCTCGCTTCCCAGTTCTTGTCGCAGGAAATTGACGGACAGGCTTTGCTCCTGTTGAAGGAGGAGCATCTCATGTCCACCATGAACATCAAACTGGGCCCCGCCCTGAAGATCTGTGCTCACATCAACAATCTGAGGGACTAACGGTCGGGATCCTGGACCAGGATCAGACATGGAGCTGTTGAAAGGGGGAAAGGAGGACCTCCAGGTGAATGTAAATGAGGTTCATTAAGATTTCAAAACAGACTCTCCACTTGAACTCAGTGCTTCAGAATTGAAGCTTGTTGTCGGATTTCTCTCATATTTGCGAAGATTGAAAGGAATATCTGCTTGGTAATTTATCAAAAACTGTGTTGGATGAAGATTTTTGGTGAAGGTACTGATTGCTGCCCAAAATCGCTCCATGCAACACATAAATGAAGATTTTATTTTCTTATTGTTTTGCACTTCAAAAACAAATGGCTGAAACGTTTTTTTTCCCCAACGTGTAGAAAAATAACTCCTCTTTTTGAAAGGTGGAGACGTCATATTTCATGTATTTGTCAATTGAGTTTTTCTAGATCACGTTGATTTATTTGTCAAATTAAAAATGGTTGCAGAGACAGCTATTGTTAATTTGGCAGGAAGCTCTGAACTCTAAAATGGCTCCTTGTGGGTTTTTGTGCGGAAATATGTTTATTTGGAACAGTGTCTTTTGAGGAAAAATTATCAATGTGAAAAGTGTTTATATGTAGGAATCAGTAGGAATGACCATTATCATGTATAAATGATTTCCTTTTTTGATGGGTTCCCTCTAGCTAACAGGGTACAGAGAGAGAACAGGGTACGAAAAGCTGAAATGCCAGACAAGACTCCAAATGAAACCCAAAACGGTCACAGTTCTGAGAGTATATCACATGTAGAGAACACTTGAACATCCCAGGGGTTTATTTTACATGATGTAAAGTAGACAAACACAGACAGAAGCAAATCTTTAGGATTTCTTTGCAGCCTGAGAAAAAGTTGGAATTTGCTTTGATCATTTTCCAGAAAACACAATATGGAAAATTATTTGAATTTCAAGACATAAGATATAACAATCCTTATCTCTAAACCGTGAATACTTACCTTAATTTATATTTAAATTAAAAATATTTTTAATCTTAGAATTTCTACACCATAAAGTGATTTTTTTTTTTTTTTGACAAACTTCGTTTTTGGTTTGGTTAGAGTTACTTGCTGACATAAAACACAAATTCAAAAGGGCCAATTCAATTATTATTTTTAGCATCTGGACCTTGTGGACCCGTGTGTTAACACACACAGAACACTGAAACCTCTCACAGAACAGACATTTCAACTTTACAAACTTTACTTTGAAGAGGCTGTATTTGCAGAAGGATAAACCAGTACAGATTTGCCAAAACGAAGTGTTATAACCGTCAGATTTGATTTAACTTGCCAATAATAAAATAAAAATATGGACGATTACTCTTTGCCACACTAAATCAGAAACCAACCTTAGCATAATCTTGGTACATTATTTTTTTTTTAAATACATAAAATTAAACCCAACCAGTTTTGTTTTTTTTAACTCGAAAGTCCAGAAAAATCTTGAGTTTGGAAAAGCATTGAAGTCTGAAATGAAAACCGTGCAGGAAACCTGCATTTTTCACTTTGTCTCATTATGCTTTATTTAAAGAGACCTACTTTTTTATTATTATTATTATTTAAACTGTGTATACAGAAGCTTGTAGGAAATGCTGTCTGAAATGTGAAATAAAAATGAGCCGCAAACAAGGCTAAATGCCAGCTGGTAAGGTATCTTTAAGCTGAGTTGTTGTGAACCGTCTTGAGGAAATGGGAAATGTGGACCTACTTTTGTCACGGACTAGCAAACCATTACATCAGACTGAATGACTGTGTGAATAAGAAAACCTTAAGCTATACTGTAGTAAGTGTAAAAAATTGCCTTTATATTTAATTGCACATTTGTTTGCTCGACCTTTTAGTTTGAGCCTTTTTTTATGTCAAAGTTTTCTCATGTTCTATCGTGGCCTTTCTTACTAGCCTCTACTCTAGATTTAGACGAGGACTTTTCATATCATTCCTTCTTTTCTACGAACATCCGTAATTTTTAAAAACTTCTTTCAAGCAATGACATCCATTGCTTTTTCCCAAAGCGTGACTGAAATAGTAGCTACCTTGATCAAGGAAACTTCTCTGTCTTCCTCATAGCTTTGTCATATATTGTGTACTTACTACCAATATTTACCTTTGTAGCTAACTATTTTTGGCTTTATTGTGACTGGTTGTGGCTGCTTTCTTTCAAGAAGGGATAATCCTTGATGTGTGTTTCTTCAGTTTTCCCAGGATTTTGAAGTATTTAAATTTGCAGGTCCTTCCATGTGTAAAGTTGGATTAAAAGGACTCATTGAATGTGTTGTGAGCCTGTTAGTTCCTGTGTAATGTTTTTATTAGGTGGATCCATGCAGATTTGTTCATTTGATCTACATTTGCCCAAACAAGCAGCACCTTTCATCCCTAAATTACTGAAGATTCTGCAAATCTTTCATTTGCAATAATCAGAAAAACTGCAAAATCTTGAAGGAGTGTGTTTGACAAGGAATGGTTGATACTATAATGCAAATAAATAATCAAGAAACTGTTGTAGAACTTTGTTTCTGGAGTCTTGATTTTTATCCAGACAGTTGTTTTATAATATAGCGCCACCTCTCCATCCACTGGCTTATAGTTCATAATTCCATATCGGACTGCAGGGACGTCTTGAATTTTGTGTGGCATTTATGAAGTGCGTTTCCCTGGTATGGGCATCAATTATATTTTATTATCTTTTCTACAACTTGTGTGGGTCAAGTGACATAACAACAATGCAAAAGTTGTGCTATCATTCACATTCCACAAAATCTATTACTTATTGTAGATAAACATTGTTCATTTTTCTTCTTGCATTGTGGATAAATTAATTTCCCAGCAGGACTTGATATCTAGCAACATCACTAAGGACAGTGATATCTGATTTAATGACCATGTTATCACTCTGATCATCCAGCAAACTGACCAGATCTAAATCCTGTATCACTCTTTGTTCAATCACTAGCACTTTTTTAAATTTAATTTCTTAAAAATTTTACTTTTTGAGATGCAGCTGCAAATACCCAAGCAGCAAGTATACCAGTAACCGAGAAAGATGGCTGTGTTTTTGTTTTTGACTGTTTTTATAGAAACTTCTCTAGTTCTAGCTAGATTTCCTTTGAGCTTGCAGCTAATAGCTGAACTGATGATGAGTTTGCTGTGAGTTATCCTAATGCTGTTGTAAATCTCTGATTCATAACCAGATGCAGTATTAATGGTGTTAAAGACCACCAATTGGCCAGTGCGACATTTGGTTACCATGGAAACTGCACATGTCTTTGACAACTTTTCCACTTCCTTGAAAGTCAGGAGATGTCAGGTGCCATTACTGTTTTTTTGGCGAAACAGAGACTAGGTTTTATCAATATGCTCCAGACAGGAAAAAAATCTAATAAATACTACTGTATGTTTTTGAGCACTGCACATAAACCCTGCATCATATCATTTCTCTGTGATGATATGGATCAAATTAATAAAATATAAGCAATACTTTTTGGTATGTCTTTAAAAAGAAGACAGGACTGACTTTAAAATGATCATATATTAAATAGGATTTAAGTGTTTTAAGTCCAAGACAACCAAGGTATTATTATCCAAAATATATACATATTTAAAAAAGAATAAGTTACCTAAGACATACTACATGGTTCTGCTTCATATTTCGTGTTCCAAAACAACTTATAAATATAAAAACATGTTTTCTAAACAAACAATGTAATTGGCATATTTAATTCCCCTCTCTCTTTGTGCTCCTGCAGCAGTACTTGGTACTTTAAGGAATTTGTTTCGCTGGACTGTGAATAATGGCTCCAACAGAGTCCTTTGTCACAGCAGTTCCAGCCAATCAGAACACGGCGTAGTTGAACGCCTCTCCATATCCTGCCTCCCTCATGTATCTTTCCAAGTTCAGTGGCTCAGGCACTCTTAGAGCTGTGCTCCCATTTGCCGATTGCTCTCCTGCATGAAGCATCCTAATCAGTCCGGGGACCGACGGACGCCCTTGGGGGCTCCAGCTGCAGCATGATTTCATCATGGAGTACCTACAAACACAGAGTGAAAAATGCAAACATAAATATTTGCAATTTACTTAAGCAGCTGCAGAAAAACATGAGTGTGTGTCCTCAGAGTTTTGAATTCCACAGAAGGGATAACCTACATGTTTTATGTGAGCAGGGCACTGTAAATATGTTACCAATAAGATGTTTGGTAATTCCTGTGAATTTCCTTAAAATAATTTCTGTATATTTATTTGTATCAACAAATATTTTCCACATATGATCTGCTGTTTTTCAGTTTGAGATTCTGTAATTTAATGAAATCTTTGGCTATTTTGACATAAAACTGATATGATCAAGATTTTGTAATTTATTGTTTCTGTAAATCAGGTCGCTGTCCCTCAATGTCCTGCGACGAGTACCCTTTTCTTAGACTCAAATTCACTGATACACTCCAAATGTTTTCAGAAACAGCTAGAATAACCACAGGAACACAAAAAATGATGTTGGACATTTTAAAAAATACAGTTTTAGATTTAAACTGAAATAGTTCATTCATTTTTCTCTATCAACATAAGTTCATAAAAAGATTTTTTGACCAGCTACCGCACTTTTTACCCTTCCTGTGTAGATATGGGATCATGGTAATGTGTTTCTGCATAAAGACTGTTTTCTGCAGGCGTTCTTACAGAGTGTTGGAGCAGTTGGTTGGTCGTTTCAACGTTTTTCCTCTTTGGAGATACTGCAGAAGTTCAGTCGACATGATGTGAGCAAAAGGTGGGTCACCTAAAAGCAGAGCAGTTTTTATTATTTTGATTGATTGATTTTTCTTTTTCTTTTATTTTTTTTTCAAAAGCAGTAAAAAAAAATAAGTGAATTCTAAAGAAATGCAAATCATGTCCAACAAAATTTGAAACTTGAAAATCTTCATACATTACTTTTGGAAGACTCCTAACACTACAGGCTGAAGCACAGCTAAAACAGGGTAGAACCTTTACAATCTCTACATCCCCATAGTTATTTTTGGTTAGTGTGTAAATTAGTCATTTTCAACATGGTCTTTTACAACAACAATTTTAATCCTATTCTCACTAAAAATAATGGACTTCTGAAGTATATCTTTGAGTTTTACTTTTTTTTTTTTTTTTAGATTTGCCAGTCCTCTTTTCTCAACTTGTGCAGTTTCCTCCTCCTTGTTGTTCAAATCTAAACTTTATATACCTATGTGATTTAAGAAAGTGGAAGAGATATGTTGTGACACAAAATCCATAATATGGAAAAAAAAATAATCTAAACCTAGTAAGAACTGAGGATATTTTGATATTTTTTCTCAATAGTGCTTGTAAAACACTCACCCAATGTGACCATTTCATAAAGGAGGATACCAAAGGACCATCTGTGAAAATATTTGAAAGATAACTTTAGGTCACTTAAGTTTTTACCAGGTTAAACTACAGCATTTGTAAAGTCCAGATGAGCAACAAAAATGTCTTAATATAGCAGAAGTGAATCATTCTGACATATTTCGTGATGCCAAATCCTGACATACAGGATACAGATCCATTCTCTCCAGTCACTAACATGTTAGTATCGTTATGTTTCTTATAGGGAACTTAAACACTTACACGTCGCTGCTGTTACTGGCCGTTCTTCTGGCCAGAACTTCAGGTGCCTGCCATTTCTTCAGCTCCATTTCCTCCACCAGCCCAGCCGTGTCGACCTGTGTTCTGTGATAAGCTGAGCCCAATCCCCACAGTTTGGCCGTCATGTCACCACCAACCAGAACACTGCGAGCTCCGATGTTCCCATGGATAGATCCCTGACCGTGCAGGTAATCCTAGGATGAGAAAGACGACATACGTTGGAATATAAGTGAAAAGTTAATGGTAGAGTAGTAGGAAATTTCAGAAATGAGGACATAATAAGAAAATTCAACTAACTAGAGCAGAGGCCACTTGTTCTGCCATGGTGAAGATCCTCTTTTCTGTCATTTCATGACTTGTGTTATCCTTAATTGAGAGAAAAGTGAGGGAAGTTAGGGACTTCCATGTTTCAATATGTTTTGAGGTCTAAGCAAACTGAAAGTCTCCAGAGGGCCCTGAATACATTTAATATGGTGTAACATTAGGGCCAAAATTAAGATTATTGGGCACCCGGTGGTGGTTACGTAAGGGCATGTTGACCAACTCAAGAATTACACAATACTAAGAAAAACCTTCATAGTTCAGAACTTATGTTAACATATTAATAATTTAAAGATAATTTATCCTTTTTAAAGAAATAGTCAGAACTTAGACATCAGTAGTTCCTTTAGAGGGCATGAACACAGCTAAACAAATAACCTCAGAGCTTAATACAGTGAAAAGACCAAAACTGGAAAAATATCTGCTTTGTGTTAATAAGTGGAAAGCATAATTTCTAAATAATTAAGGGAAGCCTTGACCAAAACAGAAAAAATAGCTTTTTTTGTTGATTGTGTTTTGTAGCTGATGGCTGATTTAGTTACAGATATCATTACACCTTCTCGAACGAATCACAAGTGATGCCGTTTTATTTAAACATGAGTCTAAACCCACATGTGACAATGTTATTAATCTTTCTGAGAAGAACGATGGTACTCTACCTCTCTGCACTTCCATAGGAACCCGAGTAGGTCTCTGTGCCTCAGCTCCTCCAGCACTATCACTAACGGCGACCGTACAGAAACCACGCCCAGTAGAGCAGGAATAAAAGGGTGAGGGCCCAGTCCTCCCAGGAAGGATGCAAACCCCAGAAAGTGCTGTTTCTCACGGTTACTCGCATTTTCTGAAAAAAAAAATGTGGTTAAGAAAAATAATTTTAAAAATATATATATTTCAATCTGAAAGTATTTAGTGACAAGTGTTCTTGCTGCTTTAATTTTCTAAGAAATTTTAAATCAAGCTTTGATTTTCCAAATTTCTTTGTCAGTATTTGAAAAAAAGCCAACTAGGTTTACCTTTTAGTGCTCTCAGGATGATGTCCTTGTTGTCCATGCGAGCTCTGTAGAGGCTTACTGTGTCGCTAGGTTTGATGTAGAAAGATGGCGTCAATGCAGTGACATGACTAAAGTTTCCAAGAGGCCTACTTGTGGATGCCTGTGGTTCTGCATCTGTATGTCTTTCTGGAGAGCGATGTCTTGTTGTATCTGCATGTCTGTCTCTAGTTCTAAGTGGTGCCGCAGTCCCATGCCTCTCTGGGGATTCGTGTTGTGGCTTCGCATTGTGACGTGTGTTTTGAACTCTCATTGGCACCTCTTCGTGTTCAAGAGGGTCAATCCCTGGGGGTGCTTTTTGAGAGAAAAAAATACAGAATAAATCATCTGTTTCATTAGTCGGAAAGAAATATTTCACAAAAAGAGTAGACCAAAATGAACGTACCATCTATTCCCTGTAGGTGATGTCTATGGTGGGGGTGACGGTTGTTTTGCTGAGTGTGTCTCTGGTTTGTGGTGTGCTGGTGAGTGTGGTATTGAGTACGAGTTCTGACTCGTGTCCGCTCACACTGATTACAGCACAGCAATATAAAAATAATCAATAATATGATCACGGTGAGCAAGACCAACAACGCAGGGACGACAATCACTCCAAGCTGATATTCTCGTGTTACTGTGAGAAGAAAGACAAAGGATCATGTATTAGTATAAAGTCCAAAAAAATGCAAAACTTTAAAAATTTTTAGTCCTATTGTTTCATTCCATTCTGCTGTGTTTTCTCATACTGATGGAAATTTCTGTCTTGACATTGTCATCTTCTCTTCCCACCAAAGATTATAATGTTCACACTGTGTGGAGCTACACATGGTAGTAGTCTGTACTTTAAAACACGTTCTCCTGCTGTAAAGTTTCATTTATGTGATCAACTATAAATATTATTTTAAATACTTGTTTTTATTTTAATTGCATATTTCCTTTATCAGTCATTGTGCAGTGAATCTAAATGTCATATGTTGAAAGACCAGCCATGGTGATCAGGACTACTGGAGAAGGTATTGAACTGAACGTAGCGCATCATAGATGTCTGATTGTATACATATAAATACAAAATACAAATCAAGATTTGATCAATTGTTAAAAATATTAATGACATTTTTGTTTACAACATTCTCACTCAATTTTTTGCATTATTTACCAACAAAATAAGCAAATAATCTTATTCAAGTTAACAAGTTATCAATGAACTCTTTGCTGTCATATATAGTTAAGCCTCAAACTCTTAATGTCTCTGAAAGACCGATTAGCAATGTATTTAAGTGAGATATTTAATTCTGATAGAAAATGAAATAGTAACCACTTAAAAGATTTAAAAAACTGTAGATTTTACAGATTTTACTGCAAACTTCATAGCAATCCTGAAAGTCTGTAGATGTGTATCTTATTTTAATTTCTTGTTGATTAACTTTTTTTGCTTTCTGCTCCTGTTTCTGTCCCTTCAATTGCTCCCTGACCTCCATATTAATTACTTTCTCCACCCTTTAACCGTTTAGTGTTTATTCAAATGAAGCTGATTCTATGTCAATTCTAGTATTGTCTCTCAAATCCATGGATTTACACACCCTCTGCTGTTTAACACAAAGCTCAGCTGTCTCCTTAATGTTAAAGAATGTAAAGCTACTGTTGAAGTTAAACAAATCCAATTCTGGTTCTGGCACATTTTAAGGAGTGGTGTGAACTTTCTATGACATTCTCATTAAAGGCTTGGCTTGAACTTTCAAGAGCACAGCTTTGATCACCAATGATTTTCCAGCATTCCCCTTCTGCTCATCTTGAATCCATGACTATTTTTTCTTAAATTAATGTTTTATAGGACAAAAAGGTAAACCAGTTGCTGACTAACTAGAATTACATTGAAAGACAAATCTGAGACCTTTATCCGTGGATGCTTTCTAGACATTTATCAGATCTAGACATGGAGAAGAAAATACATTGCTTCCTTATTCCATTTCATCCTCTCTCTTCCCCCCCCCTTCACTGTTTTCTGGTTTGGAGCTAAATTTATTTAATAGCACAATAACGTATCTACTGTTTCTTTATCTAAACTTACTGTTGTTAATTAGTCTCCACCTGTCTCTTGTTGCACTAATCACCTTTAAACCTTTAAATATTATGAATCATTCTCCTTTAGTATTTTCAATCACTGCTGGTTTATTTGCTCTACTCCATTGTCTGTTCTCTGTTTGTGAATTTTCATGTTTCATTTCCTTCACTTTGTTTGGAATTTTTAGAATTTGAGACTTTAGACTTTTTTCTTACATGTTTTAGTATAATGTATTAAACATTTTTTCCATTCATCTCCACCTCACTTGACATCAGTATTTGGGTCCCACCGTCATTGCTTATAGAAATTTTAGCTGTTATTGTTGGTTCAAACATGTAGAAATAAAATTAATGTGTCTTGGATTTTCAGGCAGTTGTTGCATTGACAGCCTTTGAAGATTCTGATGTATTTTTGTAATTTTTCCATAGTTGTGAATAGTTTCAATCTATTTTCATCTCAGAAATTATCTAGTATAAATTAGATAATATAGACTAATTTTGCATAATTCATATTTGAAAGTCAGTAATCAGAGAAATCTCTATAAACATATAAAAGTATAATCATGTCACTTGCAATGCAAGTTCTTGATTTACAGCAAATTGAGCTGATGTTTTTATTCAGCAGTTTAGGTTAGCTTCAGCATAATGTGCAACAATCGCGTTTAAAATAGGTCATAACCAGAATGAAAATCTGAAATTAAGTTTACAAAATAAACTGATTTAAAAGTTATATTTTGACCTTTTTTCAGCCTAGAACAGGAAGATAAGAATAGAGTTTAAACAATCAGAGTGGAAGTGGCACATATGAGATAAAGCTTTGAAAATGTTAAGTATAGTGAAGATGCAGTTTTTATTACTTACTACAGAGCCTGTCATCTGGAGCACAGGGACTAATGTCCGTGTAGTTGGTCGTCATCCTGTGGAAAAGAGAAAGATTATAAAACAGACATTACAGCATTGCTAGAGATGAGCTAGAAACATTTCCAGTGTCCAGCAGCAAAAGACCAATGCATTTATATGTCAGCCTAATGATGTAGTTTGTTACATAATGCAACACACACTTGCACATGCCTAAAATCAATTAATAAACCTTTAAATAAAGTTATTTTCTGTAAATCTGAAGTCTCACAAGAACATAGAAATAATTGCATTCAGAAACATGAATACATGACACAATAAATAATACGTTTATATAGCAATATCTTCAGCCTAACAGTTGACAGAGATGCGTTTTGCAAGCAAGAAGACCTCCACCACTTTATGTCGCAACCTTTCAAATTTCTGTAAAACATTTCCAACTTTCACTTTAGTAACAGTACGGATCAAGAGAACAAAACAAAAACACATTAACAAGATAAAACATGACGTTAAAGGGTAAGTAAAACACACACAGAAAGGGAAATCCCTTTATGTAATATTTAGATGTAACACCCCTTTCCTTCCACCAGAATGTGTTTGTATTTCGACAGATAACAAGTTCGTGCATCAGGTTACAATACGAAACCTCTCTGGTCTTCAAAATTAACATATTAAATCACATCAGTTTTGTTGCTAATTTTGCCTGAAATACAATCATATTCAATAATTAGAATTTATGCCCAATGAATCTCATTTGTCAGATTAAAAGTATAATAAGTTTTTATTGGTCTGATGAATTATTCTAGTTTTCATCATAATTAACAGAAGTAAAGGCATTTAAACAGCCTTTATAGAAAAAAAACTGTGTATATATATATATATATATATATATATAT